>ML797562.1:222819-255002 GCA_009831015.1 Picea engelmannii
ACAACAGAATTACACATATGAAAAACATTAAAAGAAAGAAAAGATAATTAAAAATTAAAATACTTTTAGATTAAAAAAATAAAAAAACTTTGGAAATCAAAGTTTTAATTTTATAAAAAATATATCTTGAAAGAAAAAAATAATAATAATAAATATTAAAACAATTATATAAAAAAATTTATATTAAAACAAAACAAAAAAATATACTTACTAGAGTGGAAGAAAGGAATCTGGTTTAGGGTTTAGGGTTCCTCAGCGCACTGCGCCGCATTGCCACAACGCTTGCCCCGTTGGGGCTCATGTCTCAGAGGGAAGGAAGGACGAATGGCGCCTCCTATAGCCAGGCCACCATGAATGGAAACTTGGAGAAGGTTTGAAACGATCGACCTTTGAGCCCCCACCAGATCTGCACTCAAAACTTCTGGCGGAAGGAACCTTCAAGGATCGGGAGATGGACAACGATCCAGAGAATGCGACTATCCCGGCTACTGCGTCAACTCCATGGATGTCAGGAAAATGTATCCCATAAGTGCCACAGGCCCCAAAATACATCATTAGCTCACCACGCATAGAAGATCAAAAGCAATATATGAGAGACTATTCCCTCGTAGGAAAATTCCTAGGACTTTGGCCTTTAGAGCATGATTTGATCAAATGGATACAATATTGGTGGAAGCCAAAAGGAAAATATGAGCTACAACTGGGTTCCAAGGGGTTCTTCACAATCATATTCCACAACCTCGAGGATCGCAATCACATCTTTGATGGGGGGGCATATTTCTATAACTCAGCAGGACTCTTCTTAAGATTATGGACTGAGAAGTTCAGCCCTAAAAAGGAGGACTTTGCCCATGCACCTATATGGATTAGACTGTACTCTCTCCCCCAGGAATTCTGGTTGGAAGAGGTCTTGGCCAGCATAGGTAACACCATAGGCATATATGTTAAGTCTTCAGAAGCCACCAAGCAGAGGCGCTACACCTCTTATGCGCGCATCTGCGTATACCTGAACATAGCCAAGCCGCTCCTGGGATCCATAATACTTGAATATCATGACGAGGACTGGACCCAAACCATCGACTATGAACACATTCCGTTCCGATGCAGGAAATGCCACGAACACGGTCATCTTTTCAGAGAGTGCCCCCTCAATACTGCTCACAAAGAAGGGAACCCAGAAAATGGAAAATATAAGGATGGCTTTGCTCAACCAGCAGGAAAAAGAAGACAAGGAGGATGAAAGCATCCAGCCCAAGTAAGTAAGGATCCTTGCACTAGTAATAAATTTTCAATTCTACAAGACCAACCAGAGAATCCCACAACCCTAATAAACCCCAATGAACCCCATATGGATAATCATCCTCAATCTATAAGCCAAGGGGATGAACGGCCCTCATAGGGTAAGGAATCAGATCACCCCTCCCTAGACATGGTTGTGGACCAGCAAGACTTTCTGGAGACAGGGGACGGGGATGCAGAAATGGAGCTAGAAGAGCAAGAACTAGCCGGGGTGGATCTGGAGCACCTCGAGCATGCCTACAGGCATCAGAAACTATACACCATACCCAGGGATCAATTATAGAAGGTGCATAAGGTCTTTCTCAAATCATCAGCTAGATCCATAGCTCGATCCATCAAAGGTCTGGGAATACAGGACAATCAGTCAAAAAATCAGAGTAAAACTCAGAAAGATGAAAAGAAAAGAGGTAGGAAATCCACCAATAAGCTTATACAAGAAATAGGTCACTTCATAGTAAACTCAGGGAAAATCCACCTTATCTCGGATAGCTTCCCTCCTCTCCCCACCCTCCCGTCATCATGAAGATTATCTCATGGAATATCAGAGGCCTCAATGGACGTAGAAAGCAAAAAATGCTACGAGATCTGATCTTTCCGGAAAAACCTGACATAGTACTATTGCAGGAAACAAAATGCACATCCAAAGACATCGACATGATACTCCCCTACTGTTGGAAGCAAGGGAAAGCAGCTTCAACTGTATCCATAGGCACAGCTGGAGGATTGGCTATCCTCTGGAACACCAACTCATTGCTGTTGGAAAATTTTGTCACCACCAAGTGGTCCATTACTGCAGATTATAGGCTTATTGGTTCTAACAAGCCGAGACACCTGACCAATGTCTACGGCCCGACCAACCCAAGGGATAAGAAGGCCTTTCTCAGGAACTTGGAATACCTATCCAGTCTAACTCGGCATAACATATGGATTGTTGGTGGAGATTTTAATATCATACGCAGTATGGAGGGAAAAAAAGGGGGAATCAAGACGCCTGGATCAGGATTCCAGTGACTTCAACAACCTCATAGACAACCTCAACCTTATCGACCTGGAATCCATCAATGGAAATCACACTTGGACAAATAGAAGAACAGGATCACACCAAATCGCCTGCAAACTAGATCGATTCCTCATCTTTGACTCTCTTATGATGGAAGGAACAGCTCTGGAAGCTAGTATTCTGAACATCCCCGGATCGGATCACTGGCCTATCCAGCTATGGTTGGATGTGCCAGCCACACCAGGGAAGAAACCCTTCAGGTTTGAACATTTTTGTCTCAACCATCCAGATTTCCAAGCAAAGATCCAGGATTGGTGGAGGGAGGCAGAGGTCCCCCGCGGCTCCAAAATGTACAGATTTCAGCAAAAGTTAAAGAACCTCAAACAAATTCTCAAACTATGGAATAAGAAAACCTTTGGCAATATCTTCGACTCCCAAAAGCAATTGTCAGAACAGATGGGCGAGATTCAAAATCATATCCGGATGCAAGGGGTAACGAACGAGCTAAAATCTCAGGAAGCAAAAGTAAATCAACAGCTAAAGGCCAGGAAAAGACAAGAAGAGATTTTATGGAAACAGAAATCATGCATCCAATGGCTCAAGGAAGGGGAACGAAACACCAAATTATTTCACAGAACTGTCATCCACAGACGACATTCTAATAGAATTATGCACTTAACCTCCACCAACGAAGAGCCCATTCATTCCCATGAAGACATGGAGATGACAATGATCGACTATTACAAAGATCTCCTCACGGAACCATTCCCGGATAGATTTGAGGCCATAGCTAAGGTCACGCAGCATGTGCCCTCCCTCATCACCCCAGAGCAAAACTCAGCTCTGCTCCGGCCCATTACAATCGAGGAAGTGGATCAAGCACTTCAGGACACCCCCAAATGCAAGGCACCTGGACCCGATGGCTTCACCAGCGATTTTTTCCACCATTGTTGGTTGTTGATCAGGGTAGAGGTATGGGAAATTATTGAAGACTTTAGATCCACAGAACAAGTCCTTCAGGCTCTCAATGTGACTATCCTCACCCTCATCCCCAAAGAGGGGCAGGTTCACCATCCTAAGCAGTTCAGACCCATAGCCCTCTGCAATGTCATCTACAAACTCCTAACAAAAGTGATTGCCCGAAGACTCAAGCCCATCTTACCGACAATCATATCTCCGGAGTAATCAGGCTATGTTGAAGGCAGACAAATCCTGAACAGCATCATCCTAGCCCATGAAGTGATCCACTCTTTGAAGAATACCAAAACACCAGGTATGCTCCTTAAACTAGACCTTTCTAAGGCCTTTGATAAGATAAGTTGGGACTACATGCGGGAAATGCTCCTTGCCTTTGGCTTTGATCAGCTATGGGTGACTTGGATTCTGAATCTAACCTCCTCGGCATTTTTTTCCATTCTTATCAATGGTGTTCCCTCTCGACCCTTCTCCCCCTCAAGAGGAATTAGACAGGGAGATCCTCTCTCCCCATTCCTCTTCATCATTATGGTCGAAGGACTTAGTCGATCTATTCACGCAGTTGTTGCAAACAACCTACTGACATGCCTCCCTTTGCATGGCATCTCCCCCCCTATCTCGCATAGTCAATTTGTGGACGACACGCTTTTGATGGGAACCCCAACTGTCCACGAAGCAAACTCCCTCTTCTCGATCCTCCAAACCTTCTCTGAAGCCTCGGGTTTGGACTGTAACAAAGATAAATCCCAAATCTTTTTCTTCAATACGCCCCCTCCGATTCGGCGCCATGTCTCTGATATCTTAGGATTCAACAGAAGCTCCCTTCCATCCAAATACCTTGGCATCCCCTTGAATGATAATTCCCTCAGGAACTCCTCTTGGGAACATCTCCTGTCCTCTTTCACCAAGAGGCTTTCTTCCTAGACCCTCAGAGTTTTAAACCTTCCTAGTCGTCTTATTCTTCTCCGAGTTGTTCTTTAGGCCCTTCCTGTCTACACCTCCTCAGCGCTGGATGCTCCAAAGTTTGTCCTCACAACCATTAAAAGCTTACAAAGAAACTTCATCTGGAAAGGCCTCAACACAAGGAAGAAAATAACGCTGATCAGTTGGGACAAACTTTGCCAACCCAAAGCACAAAGAGGCATGGGATTACGGGACCCCTTTATTATGAACAAAGTTCTAAGCGCCAAAATATGGTGCCGGTGGCTAAAAAACCCCAAGGATCTCTGGGCACGACTCTGGAGGAAAAAATATGTACCAGATGTGGTGGAAAATAACTTAATTCGATGGAATGGGGACAACCCAAGCTCCTTAATCTGGACAACGGCTAAGCAGAACAGACAGCTAGTTACTCAGCATGCTTTCTCAGAAATTAGAAACGGGAAAACAACTCTTTTCTGGAAAGATTCCTGGCAGCAATGGCCAATTTTGGACAACAAGAATTGGGCTAGGAATATTAGCACCCAAGCTACACTTGTGGTCCTGACAAGAGTAGCTTACTATTGGCAGGACAATCCCCCAGAAGACACCTGGCGGTGTTGGCACCTTAACAGGGAACGCATAAATCTGGAAGCGCACGTGGATCTAGGACCCTGGCAGGAGGAAATATCCAAAAGGAAAATCCCCAAGCTCGCAGGAGAGGATATCCTCTGATGGGGATACTAGTCACGGGGCACCTACAGCATACAGGAAGCCTATCAAGTCAAAACACAATTAGACCCTCCTCCTACAAGGAAAGTATGGCGCAAAATATGGAATCTTAAACACTGGCCTAAAATTACCCTCTTTCTCTGGCTCATTTCCCACTCGAGCATTCTAACCTGGGATAACCTCACAAAAAGAGGTTTTGTTGGGCCTTCCATTTGCATGCTTTATGGAGAGGCAGACAAAACCATGAGTCATCTCCTCAATTCATGTCCTTACACTGCACAAATATGGGATCAAGTTGCGCTTATCATGCGTACCTCGGATCGCGAAAGAGATAGTATCATTGATACCATTACAGACTGGAGGGACCAATATTTCCAATCTCCCCTCCTAAATTGTATATGGAAACTACTTCCAGGCTTCATTATTTGACATACTTGGAAAGAAATAAATAGGAGGCTTTTCAGAAATGTCTCCCTCCCGTGGAAACACTGTTGGAACCAATGCCGCCTCAATATTCTAGAAACTCTCAACCTTCAGCTATGGACTGAAAAAGACTTGATCAGCAATCCCTCAGAACTCCTGATCCTTCAGTATTGGAACCCTCTTCCTTCTCATCGCTCACTTCCCCCCTCTTCTTATCCCCCCCTTCTCAGCAGCCCCTCCTTTTGGTCCGCCCCCCCAGTCGACTTCATCAAGCTCAATTTTGACGGAGCCTCTAAAGGAAATCCAGGCGCAGCGGGCTATGGAGTAGTCTTTCGAAACCATCATGGGCACATCATTCTCATAAACGCAGGCTCCCTTGGTCATACCACGAACAACGCAGCAGAACTTTGGGGGCTCATTAGAGGACTGCAATTAGCCATTGAGAACAATTTCACCAAGCTGATTGTAGAGGGAGATTTTCAAATCATCATCAATCTCCTCCACAGAATTTTAAATGGAGTGAACCCGGACAGAATTTCACTCAGTTGGAGACTCTCACATGGGCTAAAGACTATCACAGATTTGCTGCAACCCAATCAGGGCGTTATACCTGCTTATATCAGGAGAAAGGCGAATCAAGTTGCGGATGAACTGGCTAATCTGGGGACCAATTAGAATGGATCGGAACTCCTTTGCAAAACATCCCTCGATCCTGATCACCCCATTCTCCAGCAATGTATCCGTAAAGTTGGGGCAGTGGACACACCCCCGGATGGGGTGCTAGTGCGAGCCAACTGGCGCGAGGAGGAAGAATGGGTAGGCCAACAAGGCAAGGAGCCATGTGATGAGTTCGTGCCATCGCCCGCCACCCTGACCCTGCATTAATTTGACCTTACGTCATTGCAGCGGCTTTAACTCTGCTACACCCATCTTCTTTATGATTTACTCTATGGCTCTGTTGTTTTTGTTAGCTTCTCGCCCTAGCTCGCAGACCGACTTGATCCTCCCTCCGCTACCCTAGCCTAGTTCAAACTGGACCTCCATGGTGACTATAGCCCCTGGCCACCTCCGGGCTCTCTACCTCCGCCTGGTGCACTTGGTCTTCTTCTGCATTCATTCGACGAAACTCATGTCGCCTCAAAGGGGACGGTCGTGAAGAGGCTCTCCATGGAATCCTCGCCAACCCCGGCCCTCTGTCTCACCCCCTGGTTTTCCTTCCACGATCTCCTCACGGCCTCTCCAGCCTGAGCCAGCACCTCTCACCTCCTCCTCCCCACCTATCTCTCAGTTTGATTTCTTAGCCATCATTGACAGCTCGTCAGGCTCTTCTTCGCGATACCTTCCCATCCCTCCAATTTCTAGAACCCACGCACCAGTAGCTGGCTCCTCAAGGCCGCCCATGGGGGCGCCAACTCCAATTCGAAGGGCCCGAAACAATGTGAACCCATATTTTGACTCCTTCTTTGATTCGCAGCTGAAAGAAAGTCTTACTATTCTCTATGGTCTGGTATTCGAACTCCATCAAGGGGTGGAGGACCTCCAATTCCATCTGCAGACCACGGATGGAAAGGTCATGACCCTCCTTCAGATCCTTTCCTCCCTCCAAGATGCTTTCCCCCCTAACCCAACAGAGGCAGCTTCAGCAGAGGAACCCCATGCAGAGACCAGTGAAGGAAACGCCCAGACGCAGCGTTCCGCAGAGATTGTTGTGGAGCAAGCCGAGCATGAGGACACGGATGTGGAGAAGTCTACAGGACAGCATGCGCTACAGGACACCTCGCCAGTCACCAACAGGGATGAGAGCAACGTGGAAGCTGGCATGCAGTTGGAAAGCAAAGGGACACTCATCGAAGAGGAACCTTGGTACGAGGCCGTTCTTGCCACCTAGCCAAGTTATTTGCCAAGTGTTTGAACCCACAGGGGTTCTTTACTTTTTAATAGGGTTTTTTTTAGCTGCATTCCAGTCAGCTTAGTTCTGCTATATAAGACTGTTAAATTATCAATGCTTGATTTACCCGGCTGGCTGGACTGGTTTCCCCTCTATTGGGGCAATTCAGTAACTACAGTACGGTTACTATCTTTTTTTTTGTACCTCTGACTTGGTTTTTTGAAGGTCCTTTATATATAAAACTTCTTACTTACAAAAAAAATAAAATATATATATATATATATATATATATATATATATATATATTTAAATTAATTTTTTTTTAATTAAACATTAGAGAGTATGTCATGTGGGGGAAGGGTGATGTCAGGAATCACCCCCAGTGCCCACGTGGCCAAGTCCAGGCTGGAGGGCGATGTTGGGAATCACCTCCAGTGCCCACGTGGCCAAGTCCAGGTCGGAGGGCGATGTCAGGAATCACCCCCCGGTGCCCGCGTGGCCAAGTCCAAGCCTAGAATTGTCCACGCAGGCACCGGGGGCAATGCCCAGCATCACCCTCCCTCAGCTGGCCCAAAAAAATAATTAAAATTAATTTTAATTAAAAAAAAAACAATAAAACTTAATTAAATCTATTTTATAAAATTTTAAAAATGGTTTTTTTGGGGTTTGTAGGTTTTGGTTTGTTGGTCAACCGGGCCCTCGATGCTCTCATCACCAAGTCTGATCGCAGAATTGGTCCCAACATGCTGGGGGAGATGCCCCACATCGTCCTAGTGACCGAAAAGAAAAAAACACTTACAAAAAAAAAAACTAAAAAAAAATTTAAAGGCAATAAAACGGTAATATTTTAAAGTTTTAAAAAAAAAAAAATAGGTTTGAAGTATAGAAAATTTAGGAGGGTTTAGTCATTTTTTAGACTTAAAATGTGATCAATTTTGCTAAAATTTCTTTCAAAATATATAAAAAATTGAAAATTCATGATCTATTTCCAAAAAAATATAAAAAAATTATGTTCTAAGGCTTTTGCGACCATTGTTTTGATCAAAGAATTCTTTCGGATTAATCGAATAGGTTTTTTGACTTTCGACATTTCGAACCAAACTAGTGTGGTCCATCATCAGGTAAACGTTTGTGAGAAATGAAGGAGAAAGGATATAACAGGTATATAAATACTTGAAAAGTTTTTATAAGGAGCCGACTTATTGAAAATGAGTAACATCGGCGTCCCTACATCTTTTTAGAAAAGTTAGATCCGATTTCCTTCTCATTACCTGCAAACGCATCCGCTCAAATTGTCAGATTTTATCAGTTGTATCATGTCCGTACAGGGTCAGTATTTTTGTTCTAAGGCTTTTGCAACCATTGTTTTGATCAGAGAATTCTTTCGGATTAATCGCATAGGTTTACATGTTATGGTTGGGAATATTTTCTCTTCCACTGCCCAGGATTGAGTCTAAAAGAGAGATTGCAGACTTTGACTTCATTGAGATACATTTGTAGGATTTGATCCTTAATAGTGGGGACGATTTTTCTAAGCCTTATAGCTTGGGGTTCCAAGAGTGGAGAATACATTCCATGCATGAGGGTCAAATATTTATGATCAGAGTGGCACAATGTCAACATGGTGGGTCCTTTTTGGTGATAGCATAGGACCATGGGATTTCATGGGTTGACAGTTTTGTAGTTGTTACAAATGGGAGAGCCAACCATTACTTTCAGGAGCCTATTCATATATAGCATTGGATTGGTTTCCTAGATGGGATATTCTATGAGGGGTGGATTGAGTATTTACAATATTAGTTTTCCCTATTAGTCATAGGTCTTCAGGAGGCCTCTTATGTTAGTACTTTGCAGAGCAGTATTGTATGCAGTAGGTTCTCCACATCTTTCGAGTTTGTTTGGGACCCTCGGGACACTCACAATTTTAGTTTGGCTCCATCGATTGTTCGTATGGTTGTATTGGCCTTGCTTGCGAACAAGCAATCTTAGGAAGGGAGCACTGTAATGTCCCTTTCCACCGACCCCTATAGATGGATGACTTAGTATCCTATTTGATTCCCATAGGCTATAGTCAATGAAAAAGGGGATTACTTTGATTATTTGATGCCATTAGGGAGAAAAAGGTTATATTTCTAAAGTGACATTAAATAATTAAGTTAAAAAGGTTATAAAGTGACTTTGACATTAATACTTAAGAAAACCTTATAAAGTCACTTTAATCACTTAAGTGAAGGTAAAAAGGTAAAAGGGTCATCCAAAAAGGGTAAAAGGATCATAATAAAGGTGAGAGGGATAAAAGAAAGATGATAACTCATTATCTCATTATGTTGATGCTTATTTTGATTGATTTGGAGATATCTTTGAGCCTTTGAGGGTTTGGAGTAAACCTTTGTTTGGATTGGTTTCAGTGGTGAAATATTACACCCTAGCTAATTAGGTCTTGGTGGTGAGAAATCCACCCTAGCCATTGATTGGGAAGTCCATTAAGGTATTCCATTTGGATTCCACTATTGGGGAGTTGATCTACCCTTTTGCATCATTTTGGGCTTTGTGGGAGCCATATCTCATAGTGCAGAATGAGTTTGGTATTGAGAGGTTGATATTACTAGAGCAGGGGCCACAATTCTTGTTAAGGGGAAAATTTCCCTTGTAGTTGGGTTGTATTATTTGTGTGTGGGCAACCATATTCATAGCTAGGTCGCATTCCTTGTGTGGGGGCAACCATTTTCATAGCTAGGTTGTATTCTTTGTGTATGGGCAACCATCTTCATAGCTGGGTCATATTCTTTGTGTGTGGGCAGCCATCTTCCTAGTTGGGTCCTATTCTTTGTGTGTGGGCAACCATCTTCATAGCTTGGTCATATTCTTTGTTTGTGGGAAACCATCTTCAATGTAAAGGTCGATTTTGGCTTTGGAGGACTAGTTCTATGTTTGTTGGCCAATATTTCTTAACCCAGGGACCGAATTTATTAATGTTGGGGTGAGCTTTATTACCAGTACTGAGTTCATCTATTGTTGGACCAATTTTATACTAGTGAGGACCGTATTTTCTTGAGGGGCCGCCATTATCTCTGAGGAGGTCGAGATCTAGTTGTTGGTTGAGTTCTTTTTGCTAGGTCGTATCCATTCCATAAAGGCCAAATTTCTTCCTTTGTGCAGGGCAAATTTTCTAGGGTATTGAGCTCTCTTGGAGGGGTCGATTTGACTTATTGGAATCGTTTCATTGTGAGGGGAATCAATTCCCTTTTGATCAACGATTTTCTTGGAGGGTTAGGGGACCTTGTGTGCAACAAATTGGGTATTTACATCAGCCTATTATAGTCCCTAATTTCATCTCTGTTCCATCCATTAATTCTAACAAATTTTGATGTACTTCAACACAGAACTGTGAGTGTTTTGCTAAAAAAATTGGTTCATATTTGAGTAATAATTAAACAGAGTAGTTTCATATACTTTCTTTGTTGTCTTGGAACTATTACCTCTTTGTGTTTCTTGTGTTATAAATTGTAAGACAAATGTTTTTGGAGATATTGCAAATTGTTTAATAGAATCCCTAAACCAACAAACACTTAATATACATCAAAAAACAAACTGTTTGACATAATTATAAGCCAAATGAGTACAAAGGACATAAAAACAATTAGAACAAACAATCCATCAGTTAAGAAGAGGTCATTGCAAGGTACTAGGGGATTACATTGAAGTGTTTAACGAAAGTCCTAAATCAGAAAGCCATCCATATCTTAGCCAAATTTATACCAGCCACAAGGGAGGAATATTACATTTTCATAATCCCATAAGCAATAACCAAAATCATTAACTCCATATCCAACAAAATTACACTTCTTGGATTTTGCCTCAAGATTTGTTCTATTTTCTCTATCAATATGGACAAATGCTTCACATCCGAAATTCTTCAGAATGAGTAGTTTACCTTTTTACTTGTCCATGCCTCCTTTGGAATGCCACCATCCAAGTAACTTGAAGGCCCTTTATTTATTAAGTAAATAGAAATATCCACAACTTATGCCCAAAACTATAAGTGTAATCCTACATGCAATCTCAAACTCCTTGCATGCTCCATGATTGTCACGTTCATCCTTTCTGACACACCATCTTCTTATGGTGTTCTTGAACCATATTCTCTCTACGAATCCCATGACATGAAGAGTAACTATCAAATTCCTTGCTACATTATTCACCTCCATGATCTGATTTGAAACACTTCAACTTATTTCATATCTCATTCTCAATCAAAGCTTTCCATTTCTTAAAGGTATGGAAAAAATCATATTTTTTCCGAATGCAATAAACCCTAGTTTTCCTAGTCGCATCATCAATAAAAGTAACATAATAATAATATCCACCAAGAGATGACACGTGAGTCGATCCTGATACGTCTATATGCACAAGCTCTAACTTTTTACTCTTCTTTACCTTCCCAACTTTGAGAAATATGATTCTCTTCTATTTTCCATAAACACAATGCTCACAAAAATCCAAATCAACCTACTTCAAATATGACAAAAAAATTCTTGAGTGGAGAATATGCATCCCCTTCTAACTCATGTGCCTAAGGCTATGATGTCACAATGTTGTATCCGCTCCTATATAAGCTAAATCAATAAAAAAGACAACATTATTGATACATAAATACAATGTACCTACCTTTTCTCCTTTTGCTATTATCAATGATCCTTTAGTGACCTTCCTTGAATTTATTGTAAATGTAATTGTACAAACTTCACTATCTAACCGCCCCATTGAAATTATATTTATTCTCAAATTGGGAATGTGCTTCACCTCTTTCAACAACCATTGGTTTCCATTCTATAATTTTATTTGTATCTTACCCTTTCCAACAATTTTACATGGTTTATCATCACCGAAATAACCTGTCCAAAATCACCCTAAACGTAATCTTGAAAATATTTCTTATGGAGTGTGGCATGAAATGAAGTCCTTGAGTATGTGGCATGAAATTGATGCAGACCATCCTTCTCTCCTAAGGGTTGTGCGACCTCCCAGTCTAGGATCGATCAAGAAATTGAGTCGGATCGACTCTTTGGGTCTTTGCTAAACTCCAAACCCTCTTACACAGGTCCTTTCTCCAAATGCGCAGGTCGTACAAGACCCGAGGGTTCTCTCCTGGACACTATTCAACTTCCACGTAAATCGGGTGCTATCTCTTCTGGTATTGAGCGCCTTCCTTCCCATGACCATGGTTGTGACCGTTCGCCTAATCAATAGGCACTTCGTGACTTCACGTGTCAATTGTTTTCACATGCACCAACTCCGACTCTCCAACTCCTGAAATCCCGAAGTGGGGCCTAGCGTGTGCCAGCTCCTCCCACAACCTTCGACAATATGGCCCCTCACTATGTCTTGGGGCCAATCTCTCAATCACTTCGTGGTTTCTCATTTTGCATCCCCGAAAGATCTCGTTGCTCGTTCTCCTAATTTCTGAAACCCAAAATCTGGGCTCTCCTTACTTCAGATCAACGGTCCACAACCCGTGTGATCCGACGGTCCTTTCTTCTTCTTCATAAACTTAAGACTTCACGTTTCGCAAAGCTAGAGGACCTATCTCTTCTCTTCTCCCGATATCCGAACTCGTGAATTTCTTGGGACCAGATCTATGGCCCACACTCTCCTTCGATCAACGGTTATGACCGTTTCGCGAACTTGGGGTTCGAGAGTTTGCTTACCTTGTGCACTTCCCAAGGGATAAAACCCATGCACCTATCTCTGGATCCAACAACTGTCGATCCACATGCTCAGATCTAATGGTCCAGATCTGATCTTGTCCCCCGTGCTTCCTCTAGCCATTGGGCACTAATCCAGCGTTCCAGATTCCTTCTGCAACCGATCTAACGCCTGTTTTCGCTCCTCCTCCTGAGATTTATCTCATGAAGGTTTCGACTTCCCGCACACTCCTTGCGTTCAGGGATTTCGATAACTCAGAACCAAAGGACTTCTTGAAGAGGAATTCTTCTCGCCCTCCTGGCGTTCTCCTTTTTTGGTTCTTCAACTTCTTGTAAAGTCCCTTCGACACTTAGTCGAATCTTGGATCTATGCACTCCTTGCACCATATCTTTACGCAAGGTTCAAATTCTTGTGGATGACTGTGCATGCCTTGCACCAGTCTCTTTGCACTCCTTGCAAAGGGAAAGTTTCATGTTATCTCTTCTGAGATTCGAAATCAAAACAAATCTCGTTAACGCACTCCTTGCATTCTGTGTGCACACCTTGCACCACTTTCAACAGAAGAGAAACAATTGAAACTTATCCTAACATTCCCAGTTCCATCTATTCATAACAGAATTCATTCATTATTCATGAAAGCACAATAACAGAGAATTGCAAAACAATGTCCACCCACGCATTGGATCAATTTTCCTCTATTATATTCATAAGTGAAAATGGCTACAACTGAAATAAAAAACACAACTGAAAACTCAGAAATATCCTACTAACTTGCAGTTATCTAACCTATAGCCAGCCACATTTGGGCGTACAAAACCTCTATTTATCTCATAGGAATCTTAGGGTTTCCCCTGGCTACTTGTCTACATCACACCCTATCCTACTGCTATTTTAGTCCAGTCGCATCCCAGAGCCAGAGTGGAAACTCCCACTTCTCTCACGATCACTCAAGCGTGTCTCAAAAGATTTTTCCAATGTAGAGTTAAGGCATACTTCAAAATGTTTGTTGCAATTGCCAACGTTGAGGTTTCGTACAGATTCCCAGATGATGATAGGTCATGCTCTGCGTGTTTTCCAACAATGCTCCTGCATCATACTCCCCTTGACAAAAATTCATGGACTCCTTTCCATGAGCTCCTGCACCGATTTTCCATGCTTCTGGATATCAAATTCATTTTCCCAACTGGAATATCTATTGGGTGTCCCTTCCATTTGACTAGATATTCAAAATAGGTCTTCCTCTTGGTCTTTTTTCCATTCCTCTGATCAACAATCTTCTCCATCTATGGTTTTTTTTATATCGACAATTTTTTTTCCCACTAGACCTTCTCTTGATCTTTTGCTCCCCTTGTGTCATCTTTCATGTAAGGATATAGGTCTGAAACATTGAATATGGGCGATATGCCTACAACATCTGGCATCTCAATCTCATAGGCGTTTGCATCAAACTTCCTCAAGATCTTACATGGTCCTATCTTCTTCATTTTTAACTTATTATATGTTCCCCTAGGGAACCTTTCTTTCATGAGATGTTCCAGAACCTGATCTCCTACTTGAAATTGAAGTTCTTTGCGATGTTGATCAGCTCTGTGTTTGTACTCCTAGTTAGAACTCTACAACTGTCCTCTGATCTGTCTATGGAGCTTCTGCATTTATGCAACAAAATATTTTGCTCTAGTGCTTTTGATCTCTCTCTGTTCCAAGTATCTCAACTCATATACTCCCCTGGGTTGCATTCCATACAATATTTGGAACAGGATCTTTCTAGTGCTCATGTTTGGTGAATCATTGTATGCAAATTCTGCTTGTGGTAGAATTTGATCCCACTGATTATGGTGTTCAGTAATCAGACTCCTCAACAAGTTTCCCAAAATTTTGTTTACCACCTCAGTCTGTCCATCTATATGAGGGTGATAAGCTGAGCTGAAGGACAAATTTGTCCCCAACTTCTTCCACATTGTTCTCCAAAAGTGACCAAAAAATTTTGTGTCTCTTTCCGAGACAATGCTTCTGGGTAGGCCGTGAAGTCTTACAACTTCCTTGAAAAACAGATTTGCAACATGTGTTGCATCACTGGTCTTCTGGCATGGGATAAAGTGTGTCATCTTTGAAAACCTATCCACCACCACAAATATGGAATCTAATCCTCTTTTCATCCTTGGCAGTCCCAACACAAAATCCATGCTTATTACATCCCAAGGCCTCTTTGGTATTGGCAATGGTTGATACAATCCAGTGTTCTGTCTTTTTCTTTTTGTATGTTGGTAGATTCTACATATGTTCACAAACTTTATCACTTTTTTTCTTATACCTAGCCAATAGTATGAACTTCTCAACTGTGCAAATGTTTTATCATGGCCAAAATGTCCAGCCAATCCTCCACTATGTTTTTCCTTCAAAAGGTTATCCCTCATTGAGCATTTTGGTATGCACAACTGATTTCCCTTGAACAACAATCCTTCTTGAATAATATACATTGTCCACTGGCTTTTGTCTTTCAGTACATGACTTGTACATGCTTTGTATGCTTCTTTGAAATCTGTATCATCTCAATACATGTCCTTAAGGTGTTCAAACCCCAAGGTCTTCACCTGAAATTCCTATAGAATCAAGCATCTCTTGCTTAATGCATCAACAACCTTGTTAGCATTCCCAATAATATGTTTTATGACAAAAGTAAAATTATGCATAAACTCAACCCATTTTGCATGCCTCTGATTCAATTTTTCTTGTCTAGTTATGAATTGTAAAGCCTGGTTGTCGCTATACAAGAAAAATTCTTGTGGGACAAGGTAATGTCTCCACTTCTTCAAGGATTGAATTATGGCATAAAACTCCTTATGATACATGGATTATTTTCTCTTGGTCTCATTCAGCTTCTCACTGAAATAGGAAACAAGTCTATTATCTTGGCTCAAAACTACTCCAATTGCAACTCCACTTGCATCACATCTCACCTGAAATGTCTTTTCAAAATTCGGCAAGACCAAAATTGGTCATTCTGTTATTTTCCCCTTCAGTATATTGAATATTCTCTCAGCTTCCTCTGTCTATTTAAAAGACTTGTGCTTCTTCTTCACGGTATCCATCATTGACGCACAAATTCCACTGAAGTCTCTGATGAACTTCCTATAGAAGCTTTCTAATCCATGGAAGCTCCTTACCTCTAACATACTCTTCGGTGAAAACCATTCTTTGATTTCTTTCACCTTATCTGGATCCATCTTTAGTTCATTTGAAGAGATCACAAAACCCAAGTAAATGAGTTATGTCTTCATAAAAGAGGACTTCTTCATATTTATAAAAAAACTTCTCCTGGTGTAGTCTCCTAATTACTAGCGTTAGGTGCCTCAAATGTTCCTCCTTAGTCCTGCTAAGGATCAGTATATTATCCAGATATACAACCAAAAATTTGCCAATGAAATCTTTCAGTGTCTCATTCATCAGCCTCATAAAAGTGCTCGGGGCATTCGTTAAGCCAAATGGCATAACAAGCCACTCATACAAACCTTCATTTGTCTTAAAGGTTGTCTTCCACTCATCACCTTCTCTCATTCTAATATGGTGATATCCACTTTTCAAATCTATCTTAGAAAAGAAATTTGCTCCACTTAAACATTCCATTAAATCATCCATTCTTGGTAAAGGAAATCCATACCTGATGGTGATCCTATTAATGGCCCTTGAGTCTGTACACATTCTCCATCCTCCATCCTTCTTTGGACTCAACACAGTTGGTACTGCGCATGGAATCAAGCTCTCTCTGACCAAACCCTTGTCTAACAATTCCTGGACTTGGTTCTTCACTTCCTCATTCTCTCGAGATATCAATCTGTATGTTTCTTTGTTCGGCAGACTTTCTCATGGTATCAAATCAATATGATGATTGATACTTCTGATGGGTGGAAATGATTTAGGCAGCTCATCCACCACTATGTCAGCAAAATTATCCAACAATTCCTGAACTTCTTTAAGCAAATCATCCATTGAAGTACTTGTAAGGATAACCTTGGGTTTCCTCACCACAACAAACTGCATCTCCTACTCTTTCTTGACTTCTTTCAGGAGTTCCTTCCCACTCATGAGAAGTATGCTTGTTCTGGCTTGCTCCTTCACTTTCTTCTTCTCTATTGGTAGCAACATGTGTGTCCTACCATTCTTCTCCAAGGTGTATGTATTCTTCCTCCCATCATGAATGACATTCCTGTCAAACTGCCATGGCCTTCCCAACAAAATATGGCATACATCCATGGGAATTACATCACACATAATTTCATCTCTATATCTTCCTATATTAAATTCAACCAAGCATTGTTTAGTAACCATTACCTAGTGTCCTTTCTGCAACCATGAGGCTTTATATGGTTTCGTATGTGCAGTCATCTCTAGCTCCAATTTCTCCACCATCTCTGTGGATACTAAGTTATCAGTGCTCCCACTTTCGATTATCACCTTGCATACTCTATCTTTAGTCTTGCAAGTTGTCCTAAAGAGACTATTTATCTGCATTGGATTTTCAACTTCTGCCTCTGGTTTCAAGAGAACCTTCCTCAACATCACGGATCTTCCATCCTCTGCTCCTTCTGCTTCAACATCTCTTCTCTGTTCTTTTGAAATGTGAGCTTCACCTCCTCCTTATTTCTTTTTCTCAGGACATTCCCAAGACATGTGTCCTGTCTTTCCACAGGCATAACATCTTACTTCTCCTCCTCCTCTTCTTCCTCTTCCTCTAGAAGAACTTCTTCCACCACCCTGTCTTCCTTGGAAATTTTCTCCTCTTTCCGAGTGACTGTGTGGTTTTTCAGCCTCATCCTTAGACTTATGTTCCCTTTCATGGGTAACTCCCTTACCTCTAGTTGGTGTTGGTATTTTACCTCTCCCTCGTTGGATTTTTTTTCTGGCCAACTTCTCCTCTGCTTTCAGTGCAAACTGATAAGAATCCTCCATTGTCCTTACTGACATGATGCTAAGATCATCCTGGATTTCATATCTTAGTCCATTCATATATCTGGAAAATTTGTCTTCATCTTTCTCCCTTTGTCCAGTTCTGATGTTCATCCTATAGAACTCCTCTATGTACTCCTTAACTGTCATCCCTTTCTCTCTCAGGTTCTGCATCTTCCTGAACATATTAATCTGATAATCCTTAGGCATGAACTTAGCCTTCATTGTGTCTACCATTATGTCCCAACTCTTTATCTTCTGCTTACCTTTGCTTCTCCTTTCAACCTACAGTTCATCCCACCATAGTGTTGCATGTCCTTTTATCCTGGTGACAACCAGTTTCACTTTTCTCTCTTCATCGACATATTCATAGTCCAAATGTTTGTCCATGGATCTGATCTAATCCAACATCTCTTCAGCATCTAAATTGCCTTCATACATTGGGACCTCTATCTCAGTTATGCCTCACAATCTAGCAACTTCTCTTAGCAAGCATTCTTCAGCAACATCCTCTCCTGTAGCTTCTTCGACTTCTACTGCTTCACTCTTTGCATCATTGATGTCTCCAGTATCAGGTGCTCATCTCTGCGCTGCCTCCATCACCTCTAATCTTCCATGAAGTTCTCACATCTCCCTTTCTACAACTTGATTGGCTAAAGGTTCTTTCGCTTGTCTCCTTGGTGGCTTTGTGTTGACTATCTATCACACATAGAGTACAAATTTGAGTTCTTCTGTCTCCTCTCCTTTGCCTGTTGTTTGCAAGAAAAATTTTTCTCTGATACCACTTGATGCAAACCCCCCTTCTCTCCTAAGGGTTGCATGACCTCCTGGTCTAGGATCGATCAAGAAACTAAGTCGGATCGACTCTTTGGGTCTCTGCTAGACTCCAAAACCACTTACACAGGTCCTTTCTCCAAAATGCACAGGTCGTATGAGACCCACGGGTTCTCTCTTGAACATTATTCAACTTCCACGTGAACCGAGGGATATCTCTTATGGTAATGAGCACCTTCCTTCCCGTGACCACGGCTGTGACTGTTTGCCTAACCAAGAGGTGCTTTGCAACTTCACGTGTCGGTTTTTTGCACATGCGCCAACTCCGACTCTCCAACTCCCGAAATCCGGAAGTGGGGCCTAGCGCGTGCTATCTCCTCCCTCAACCTTCGACGATATGACTCCTCACTATGTCCTGCAGCCAATCTCTCGAGCGCTTCGCAGTTTCGCGTTTCATGTCCCCGGAAGATCTTATTGCTCGTTCTCCCGATTTCCGAAACCCGAAATCTGGGATCTCCTTACGTCAGATCAACAGTCCACAACCCGTGTGATCTGAAGGTCTTATCTTCTTCTTCATGAACTTGGGACTTTTCTTTTTTCGAAGCTAGAGGACCGCTCTCCTCTCTTCTCTCGATATCCGAACTCGTGAATTTCTTGGGACCAGATCTACGACCCACACACTCCTTCGATCAATGACTGTGACCATTTCAAGAACTTGGGGTTCGTGAGTTTTCTTACCTTGTACAATTCCCAAGGGATAAAACCCATGCACCTATCTCTGGATCCAACAACTGTCGATCCACGCGCTCATATCTAATGGTCCATATCTGATCTTGTCCCCCGTGCTTCCTCTAACCACTGTGCTCTAATCTAACGTTCCAGATTCCTTCCGCAATCTATCTAATGGCTTTTTTCGCTCCTCCTCCTGAGATTTATCTCGTGAAGGTTTCAACTTGCCGCACACTCCTTGCATTCAGGGATTTCAATAACTCAGAACTGAAGGACTTCTTGAAAAGGAATTCCTCTTGCCCTCCCGGCATTCTCCTTTTTTGGTTCTTCGACTTCTTGCAAAGTCCCTTTGACACTTAGTCGAATCTTGGATCTGTGCACTCCTTGCACCAAATCTTTACGCAAGGTTCAAATTCTTGGAGACGATTGTGCATGCCTTGCACCAGTCTCTTTGCACTCCTTGCAAAGGGAAAGTTTCATGCTATCTCTTCTAAGTTTCGGAATCGAAACAAATCACGTTAACACACTCCTTGTGTTCTGTGTGCACACCTTGCACCACTTTCAACAGAAGAGAAACAATTGAAACTTATCCTAACATTCTCGGTTCCATCTATTCATAACGAAATTCATTCATTATTCATGAAAGCATAATAACAGAGAATTGCAAAACAATGTCCACCCATTCATTGGATCAATTTTCCTCTGTTATATTCATAAGTGAAAATGGTTACAACTAAAATAAAAAACACAACTGAAAGCTCAGAAATCTCCTACTAACTTGCAACTATCTAACTTGCATCTATCTACCCTGCAGCCAGCCACATTTGGGTGTACAAAACCTCTATTTATCTCAGAGGGATCTTAGGGTTTCCCCTGCCTACTTGTCTACATCACACCCTATCCTACGACTATTTTAGTTCAGTCGCATCCCAGAGATGGAGTGGAAACTCCCACTTCGCTCGTGATCACTCAAGCGTGCCTCAAAATATTTGTCCGACGCAGAGTTAAGGCGTACTTAAAAATGTCTGCTGCAACTGCCAACGATGAGGTTTCATACAGATTCCCAGACGCTGATAGAACCTGCTCCGCGTTCTTGCCAGCGATGCTCCTGCATCATAAATGAATTCCTTGAGTATACTACCCAAGAATCAATAACATTATCTAATGAAAGGATCAAGTCATATTGCAACACATCACCTGCTACATTTGCTTCTTGATTATTCTTTAGTTGTCCATCTCCTTGTTTTCCTTTTTGAGATCAAATGTCTTTCTTTAGGTGTCCTTTCTTCCTGCAATGCTATCACTCCAACATTCCTTTGGATTTGGATCTTCCCTTCTTATACTTCCCACGATTCCTTAGGCTCTTTCCTCTCTCCCTTTATTTGCCCATGTTCTTCATGGTCAAAGCATTACCCAATGTCTCACCTGTGCTTTTCTCTCACATTTTCTTACTAAGGATAACACCAACAACATCATTAAACTTTAAAGTGTTTGAACCAGAGATAGAATTACTCAGTGCCATGACCAAGCCATTCCATCTTTCTGGCAATAAGCACAAATCAAAATATCCCTGACCTCATCATCAAAGTTTACTCCTACAAAACTTAATTGGTTGGTGACCATGTTAAACTCATTTAAATGACAAACAATAAACCTTTCTTCTAATATATTCATATTAAATAAAATATTCATAAGAAGTACCTTGTTGGAGGTTGAGGGCTATTCATATGATTTGTCCAATGCCTTCATCATATCTTCGATTGTCTTTCCTTTTGAAATGTTGAAATTGACATTGCTAAGCACATTGTGTTGTTCTTAGTGTCTTTCTGTCAAGAACCTCCCATTCTTCATTCTTCACAGTCGTTGACTTCTTTACTATTCCACCCAATGGTAATAAAATATTCTTTTGATATAGAAATTCTTCCATTTGCATCTTCCATTGCTGGTAGTTTTGGCCATTAAACTTCTCGACCCTAAACTTTTCTTCTTCCACCATTGCTCCCACTCGAACCAGGAACCATCCTTTCCTACGATTTCATCAGCCAAAAAGACCTTCAACTTTGATACCAATTCTTAGGATTAAGAGAGATATTATTAACACAAAATTGGCACAAGAAAATTATTAAGAACACAAGACACCATGAATTATCCCGGAAACCCAAAACCGAGAAAATGAGCTCCTAATAGATCTATTAGCCTTGGCCAAACTAACCAAGCCAGGCCAAAAACCACCCAATCAAGGAATCTTACAATGGAGATATCAAGCCTTTAAATAGGATTGATTACATGCAATCCACGAGCACAATAACACAAGCTACCAAAACCATGAGTATGAAAACTACCATTGTTGACCTAAAGTGGATGTAACTCATTGACTCTTTTATCGAGTCAAGTTTAGCCAAACAAACTCTTCTAGTTATAATAGTGTATTTTAAGAGAGCTAATTTTCAAACTTTTAACCCTAGTTCAAATTTATGTCTATAGATTTGAAACATAGATACCATGAACCATATGTGTAGAGATTTTGTCCATGGAATTGAATACTTTGAACTTTTAGTGAGTTATGTAACAATTAGGTCCTTCTAGAAAAAGTGCATGAGACAAACATCATAAAGCTTGAATCCTAGTTATGGTCTACTCTTTGAGTTATCGCATCTGCAAAATTGCTTAAATCCCCTCTAGGATTTCTAATATATATCTCTCAAACAAAGTATGGCTTCCCCATCCAAATACTATAGTGACACATTTAACTTATCCTCCTAGTTATACATGTGCCACACCTTGAATGCTAACTTGACCATGCTTATGCATGTATACACTTCCACTTCTTCGCGAAAGTCATATTGTGGTATTTTTGTCTAAAGGTAGAAACTAGGTTTGTGATGGTTCAATATCACTGGTGATATTAAAGGTTTTCCTTTTAACTAGGGCTTGTAGTTGCATCAACTCCCTAAATTCAATTGCAAAATTCTTGAAACTTTTTTGCAAATCTACATTAGCCATATACTAAGATTTCCCCTTCAACTTGTTTCGTAAAAAAGGAAATACAAGACAAGAGTAAAAATTGACTAAGGCCTCTCATACCAACTTCCAATGTTTCAATACTCAAAATTGAATTACAATTGCACAACTATTGAAATAATTGAAACATGAAATGGAAATAAAGAACCAAAAACAAAGAAAAGAGTGGGGGCATCTACACACCCGTTGGATTGCATCCACAAATTTAAGTAACAGAGGAAGACTTTTTCAATAACAACAATAAGTTGGTTGATTGTATTAATA
This sequence comes from Picea engelmannii, assembly GCA_009831015.1. Classification (NCBI taxonomy): domain Eukaryota; kingdom Viridiplantae; phylum Streptophyta; class Pinopsida; order Pinales; family Pinaceae; genus Picea; species Picea engelmannii. The sequence continues at coordinate 245,493 of ML797562.1, forward strand.
ATAAGATGTGAGATACATTTGAGATAATATAAACACCCTTTTACAACAATAATAATGAAAAAACCTGAATAAAATCCTAACTTAAGATTTAAGTCATTAATAAGGCTGATAGACCCTTATTACATTTTTTAACAAATTTAACATTATTATAAAATCATATGTATACAAACCAAATAACTCACATACATAGAGTCTAATACATACTACATACTAGAGATGTTGTGTTAGGTACACAACAAAATCAAATGGTACATGAATAACTTTTGACAAATAATTAGTAAAAAGAAACCTTGCCGTAATTACTGATGTTAGTATAAACCTTTTAAAATTTACTTGAACATAACATGTAAAGTGTCTTATAAGTAGTTTGAGAAATTTATTACATTCTTATTGTATGAAGATATGCATAAGTATAAGGAGAAATGCATATTGAAGAGAACTTTAATGGTCAAAGGTAAATGAAAGTTACTAAAGTAGTTTAGAAAGCAAAGAAATTTGAAAGATCAAAGAGGTGGTCATTTTGATTCCCATTTTTCATGTCAAGATCCAAGAGTTAGTTTTATTTGTGGTAAAATAGGTCATTTAAATAAAAAAATGTTGGAAGAATTCGATGAGTAAGAATGGTAGAAGTCATAATTTTAAGAATTAAGTCTAATTTTGTTAGTGATAATAGAAAAGTAGTGGAGGAAAAAGGGAAACATTTTTTTTTGTTCACAAACAAGTGAGCTAAAAATGCAACACCTTGACTGATTTAATCTTGAGGGACCGCTGACGGCTTGATAGGTCCCTGAAGCCTTGACCTACGTTGAAGCGGTCAAAAGGTTGTAATAGCTTTGCGCCTCCTAAAGCCCATATAGGGACCCGCTCATTCTCTTCCATTCATTAATCCCACCCGTCCAAAAGCCATATTTATTTCCCCGACACTTCGTAGTTCATCAAACAAACCGGGGAAATAATTGTTGGCTGGCCTATCCCCACCTCTTCTAGTTCCAGTACTCTCTCGCTTCCACTCCCATATTTTTCTCACCCGCCAATTAACAGGGTAGTAGCGGGGAGGAAACGATGCCCAAGTTCAAACCTTAGAAAAAAGTAAAGAGCAAAACCCAGTTGGGATAGAAAGAGACTTGCTTGGGCATCGAAAACAGGCGGAAAAGGTATACAAGTATTAAGTAAGGTAGTTCCAACTAATAATTTATTTTCCTAAACCATCTCTCCTATTTTCTACTAATTAAAATTGCCTACCCTGGCCGTCCCTTCATGGTTCAAGATCCGCTTAATCGACTGCTTAATCTGGACCTGTAACTACTATGCCTTTTTTCTATTTTTCTTTTGGATCAGTTATCTGCCATGGTGCAGATAAAAGAATTTGCCCTGGACTCTCTTTATTATCAGGCTATGTTGCGCATTTGTCAATAACATGTAGAAATAACTCACTCCCTTTTTTACAAAGCCTACACAAGATATAATTAGCAAGAATATTGGTGCTTGGATTTGATGTCACAAAACACATTACGAGGTGCAAAAATTGATGATTAATTAAGAGATAGAGTCATCTAAGGGGGACACAATGATTATTGTAGATGATGCCACCTATAAGGCTAAAGGAAAGGATGGAGTTGAAATAAGGATGCCATATGGACATGTAAAACTATTAAGAATGTATGGTGTGTACCTAGTTTCAAAAATAACTTATTTTTTATATGTGACATTACTAAACATAACTTCAAGATTGTTATTGTTATAGATGGTAGAGATTGTGAAATTCAACCTAGTTTCAAAAATAACTTATTTTTTATATGTGATATTACTAAACATAACTTCAAGATTGTTATTGTTATAGATGGTAGAGATTGTGAAATTCAAGACAAAGCCAGGGAAAATGAAGTTGATGAAAATGGGTTAAAGAAGAATGGAATATATGGATTAGATGCAATACCACTATTGTAAGAAGCATTTGTGGAAACATATGCAATTGAAGACAAACATTCTATAACTTGACATGTATGGGCATTTGTGTTTTTCATATCTACAACTTTTATATAAGTATATGAACTATCCGAGGGACCACATTGCAAGGGAACATTACATGGAAAAGTTTGAGGTAGATAGAGCTTGGAAAGTGATAGGATTGTTGGATCTAATGCACAATTACCTATGTGTAGTGATTCCAAGTCAAGCAATGGGAAATGCCAATTACTTTATGATTTTTATCAATGGTTTTCTTAAAAAATTGGTTTTCTTAAAAGATTTTAAGTATATTTTTTGAAAAATAAATCATAAATCTTTTATTTCTTTAAATACTTTAAGAAAGAAGTAAAACTCCAATATGATAGGAAATTGAGAGTCCTGGTGGTGGTGAGTATATACTATATTTTGGAGATTTTTAGAGCTTTTATAAGGTGAACAATGTCAAGAGGCAACAAACTACAACCTATTATTTAAAAAAAATGGGTGGCTAAGAGGAACCACATTATAGGCAAAATTGCTAGGTGCATGTTGAAAGGATTTCCCAACAATTTTGAGAAAAAGCATTCAAAACCGTAATGCATGCTTTCAACATATTTCCAGTTACCCAAAAAGTCAAAGGAACATCTCCTTAAAAGGTGTGGTAGTGGTAACAATCTTGATATTTAATATTTTAGAATTTTTCGATATAAACCTTTTTGCAAAATTAATGGACTTCCAAAATGGTATAATTTTTGCCTCTCATAACCTCCCCTCACTTGTCCAAAACCCTTCTTAAAGCTTATATACATCACAATAGATGGCTATTTTATCAATAGTTGTCTCTTAGATATTTTACATACCATGTGACTGAATCAATCCTATCAGTTCAGGTCGTACTACGCCTTTCTCTCGTACTAGGTAAGTCTTTGTGCTAGCTCTTACCTTTGAGTCACAAAGATAATATCTACAGTTCTAGCTAGCTCTCTCCATTCTTCTTGAGCTTTTCCAATTCAAAGCAAGCTCTCTCCATTCTTCCCTAGCTTTTCCAATTCAGAGCATTGCATCAACACATCTAAGATCCTAATTTTTTTGAATATGAACTAATTTATGGACATTTGTTCTCATCAACATTTGTTTTGGGTGTCTTTGTTTTGCACTAGTCACATAAAATATCTTATTTTTCCTTGTGAATGTAGATTTCGCTCCTCTTCAAGTTGTGGGGCATCTATATATGTACTTATAAATAAGAATTTATCCTTCAGGTAATGCTAGTTAGCTTATTGCATAAGTTATTCTCATGCAATTGAATTGTTCATTGCAAATACTTTGAAAAGATTTGGGGGCATTTCATAATTACCTCTTGAAATTTGAGGGTGTGCTCACTCTAGGTTGACTACAAACAATTTCATGAACATGAGAAAGTTGAGGGTGTGCTTACTCTAGGCCGGCTATGAACAACTTCATGAACATGAGTAACAATGGTTGTCGTAGAAATGAATGTAGAAAAGATAGTCATGCGGTTCGCTACTTCTATAAATCCCAGTAGATTTTCCCATCAAACGCGCATGGCCCCAAGTGCGACGCATATGTGTGACAACAAGTGTGAGTGTAAATAGTTACAGATATATATTTTAAACAAAATACAAATTCTTTAAATTAGGAACTCATTAGAGCCATACCAGACCCATAATATGGAGTTTTTGGACAGACCAACAAGCTCTTATTAAAGAGCAATACCAGGCCCATAATACAGTCTCTCGGGGTAGACCAACATGTCCGTTCCCTTGAGTAGTCAATTGTGCCTGCCTATTTTTTAATTGATGATGAGGGCGGGCCGTTGTCATTGCCTTTCTACAAGCCAGTCAAATTTTCACAGAAACAAGAGGAAGAAGAAAAAATGAAGTTATTATTGGGTGAAAACAATATTCTGAACATACACATATGAACTAAATTGTAATTGATTCCAATTGGAAAATTTCATTGATCTCTTAAACTCAATACAAAACATAGAAAAGCTAAGAAAAAATCCTACAGTGCCAAAAATGTAAGATCCCCCAACATCGAACAAACACTTTCATAATTGTACACCGTTGGACTTTCCTTAAATAAAACACTTCTCTGGAGGTATGCTCGACGAGGAAACCGTGACAGGAAAAGTTGACGACAAAATTAAGAAGGAATGGTCAAAACATATGAAGTTTTCGTTGGTTTTCAACTTAGTTGTTTACATTGCATATTTAATAATGGTGTCCATTTAAGCGAATCCAATGGCTAACTGACTGATTGATAATCTATGCAAAATTGTTTATTTGTTGGGCAAAGAAAGAACCATTTTATTTGATATCATTAAATAATGATCGGGTATGCTCCAAAGTTGTTTTTTGATATCGTTAAATAATGATCGGATATGCTAAACTAATTTGGCACGTGGTATACCCTTAGGTTTATATACATTACTATAGTGCATATGATGTAAATATAACCGTCCATGGCAATATACTATGATGTAAATGTAACGAGGTAATAAATAGAAGTGGGAACCTGGGAGCATTAAACTAGGCGCTTTCACTCCACATCGCTACGCCTGTTGTTACACCTATTGTAATTGGTTAAGTCGGCCAAGACGTAAGAGGTTTTTAAAGGCAAACAGAGAGAGTAATTAGATTCTGTTGAAAAATCTCGGAACAACTACATAAGATTGCGACTAAGTTGTTGAGGTATTGTTTTGCATGACATTAATACTTGAACACAAATAATGAAGAATTTTAAATATTATTTTTTTGTTTGGGATATCATTTGCAGGGATATCTATTTCAATGAGAAATTGGATCTTCTTCCACTAATCTTTAATTATTATGAAATTTAATTTTAAAAATGTTTTAAAAAAAACAAATTAATAATACATAAAATAAATTCATCCCAACATAATATTCTTCATTCTCAAACTTAATATATGTTCATGCAACAGGAAGCTAATATGTAATATTATTCATTCTCAAACTTAATATATGTTCATCCAACATGAAGCTAATATATGTTATTGATGAACTCCATGGATCTTCCCATGAATCTTGCTTATAAAAGCATTTAGGCAAAATAACACCTACAACACTAATCAATAAGGCGGTTCATTTCTAGGGGATTGTACTAGCCGCTTGTTATAAGGGGCTTAATATTTTGCAAAAAAAAATAAAGTATTGTTTGCTATAATAGAAGGTATAATATTTTGCGAAAATTAAATATATTATTGTCTGAACCCATGTTTCAATTAGAGATCTTCATTGTTTGAAATTCAGGGTACAAGAAACTAAGATGCGGCCATCAACATGTGTCCAGGTGTCTATATGCTTGATATTGTAGGCGGTCTATAATGGCAAGGTTGTGTGCTAGTATGCATCCTATCAATTGTCGAAGTCGAAGTACATGACAACATGCGGCCTCTATTTCAACACTTACCTACAACATTGTGATTACAACATTGTGATTGTGGGGCTATGACTTCAATCTTCGCGGCAACCACTCTAATATTCCAAGGGGACATGGCTTCAATCTTCACGGAAAGCACTCTAATATTCCAATAGACAAGAAAACCTTCTCGATAAGGACATCGCCACTCAGTGGCACTTGTTTATAATCATGATCTTAAGGTGTTTTGGTTTGTTATTGCTAACTTGTTGTAGATTGGGTTCTTTCATTTAATGCTAAACCCTCATACACCCTCATATATATGAGGGTGAGGGTGGGGGAAAATATTAGATAAATACACCCTCATATATATGAGGGTGGGCTGGGGCTAGGGGCAAATATTAGAGAAATGCAGGGTGGGGTGGGGGAAAATATTAGAGAGGGTGGGGGTGAGGGTGGGGGAAAATATTAGAGAGGGTGGGGGTGAGGGTGGGGTGGGGTGGGGGAAAATATTAGAGAAATGAAGAGTAGGGGCAAATATTAGAGAAATGGTGTGGGTGGGGCTCGGGGAAAATATTAGAGAAATGCTAGGTGGGGTGAGGGTGGAGGGAAAATATTAGAGAAATGCATTTCTCTAATATTAGAGAAATGAATTTCTCTAATATTTTCCTCCACCCCTACCGCACCCCACCCAACCCATTTCTCTAATATTTTCCTCCACCCCGACCCTCACCCCACCCCACCCCACCCTTATATCTTTTTGAGTCCTAAAGCAAATGGTTTGAAGGTTTATCATAGGGATCTTCAACTAATTATCTTACCCCACGAGTAAGTATATAATGGAACAGTTTTGCAATGATCCCAACATAGTTTGAAGAGGATTTAATGCCCAAACTAACCCAGTAGCAAGGGATAACAATATAACTTACCCCTTGCGTGATTCTTGGACATGTTTTGGGCATCCACACAATCAAATTCATCTCCAACACTACGATCATGGCATCTGCAAGATCGTGACTTACCTTGGCGTGATTTTAGCCCCCTGTCTAAGCATCTACAACTAATGTAATTGTGCTCAACCTCCAGAATGTGGGTAGAAGTAACCAACAAACAAATTGAAGCCTCTTCCTCCTTCAACGCGATGAGAAACAAGGGATATCTTGTGTAATTGTTTTACATAAGTTGTTATTTGTTTCTAGTTTGTTATGTTTTTTATTATTTACCCCAAATATGGCATAACTCAACCATTATATATGTAAGCAACTCTTTATTTGGGGGGAGATTAGAGACATAGATATATAAGTTGTGAACATTATTATTTTCTTAATACAAAACACTGAGTTTTTCCTATGATTTGCAAGTATTGTAGCATTCTATTTTAGCTTTTCAAGGCAGCTTGAGACTGATGACCAAGGGCCCACTCAGTGGTACAAAGCTTCCCTCTTTTCTTTCTGGTTTTCATTTCATTTCTAGCATTAGATTTGATCTCGAATGTGTTAGTATGCTCATTGCATTTCTATAGTTAATTTGATTTGGAGAAATCATAAGTAACAAGATCTCTTCTTGAGACTTAGTTCCTAGAGTAGAAGATAACATATAGACTGAAATCTACCTGTGTTTATAGTTTTCTTAATGGATAAGCCATGAGATAAAATTAAGATCAGACTTGTTAAACTTATCTTGCTATAGTTTTAATTATGATATTTTTAAATCTGTTTCTTTCATTTGAAGTTACTTTTTATTGAGTTTACAATGTTGAGAAGATTCAATTTCCTGTTGTCAAGTTGAAAGCAAATTTAGTACACAGAGTTCATTATCCCAAAGTTATACCAGTCAATACAAGCATCCTTGTTCTATACAGAGAGTACATTGTGCCTCACAAGTACATTGGAAACCCTAGTTGATAGATTAAATGCACATGTGTTCCTGGTTAGTACAGAACATATAGAAACATTGTCATTTTTGGCGTCATTTCCAGGGAGGCACTAAGGAGCATAGGATACTCATTTTACATGGATATAGGAAATAAGAACATTGGGTAGGGAATAGCTTAGGGGATTGTCAACTAACCCTTTTCCAACTGCCATCGAAGTGTTATACATTAGGTCATAGTAGGATGCATGAGAAGAATTAGAGATACTCGGGGATGCTTATGTGGTGCAGTAAGAGCCACCAACATTGATAACACCCTGGCAGGAAATCCTGTAGAAGGAGGTAACCCAGAGGATAATCTATACCCCCCTACCAAGCAAGTTGCATCCTATATACTAGCCAATCAGCCACAAGTTGATTCCCCAACTTATGCAATCATAGTCTCTCCAACAACAAAATCTTTTGATAGGTAAGAAGATTTGGACTACCAAGAAAACCCTATTCAAGAGCCAAATTTCTCCGTTGATTCTCTTGATTTTGTGGTATTTTGGAGGAAAGTGTCGTTAAACATGGCCAATGAAGGGGAGGGTTCTAACTTGAAGGAGCCTATTACTTTTGAATTTCCCATCCAGGATTCATATGGCATGGTTCAAATGAAGAATATCCCAACCTCTACCTTGCCTAACTTTCGTGGCATGGCTAGCAAAGACCCCGACACATTTCTCTTTGAGTTTGATGTCTTATGTCATAGTTATGATTACTCCTCAGATGCCCACAAACTTAAATTGTTTCCAGCCACCCTAAAGGAAGAAACACTCTGTCGATTCATGGGGCTTGGGGGAAACACTATTCATACCTGGGAGCAGATGAGGCAACCATTCTTGAAGAAATACCAGGATTATTGCAAAGTTAGGGATCTCCGAGAGAAAATTTTCAAGATGACCCAAAAGGACGATGAGACTCTGAAATATTACGTTGAAAGGTTTCAATATAACCTGCAAAGATCAAATCAAAACAATATGGAACTAGAAAACTTTGCATATCATTCTCCTAAGGAGAATCAAGGATGACTACATAGATGTGTTAAACCTCATGGGGGTTAGTGACATCTCTCAGATGACATATGACCAAATTTGTGAACTTTGTAAATGCTACTTAGATCGAACTACAAAATATGGAAAATTTCCCAGGGATACAATTTCAAAAATCACACAATCATTTGGAGGCAGGGTCCTAGGGTTGAGCTAGGAAACCTATTAAATAATTTCAAAATTGATATCCTAATTTCAATAATGGCCTGCTCAAACCCAAATTCATTCTTGGCAACAAGCTTGGAAAGGACACCCATCCTTTGGGAACTTGTGGCAGCAAGCACAACAATATCCCCTTCAGACACATCCTCCAGTACAACATCCATAGTAATTGCAACTACCATCCAACCAAACTCCTCAGAAGACACCACAAATTCCTGCCCAACCCATGCCTAACCCGAACAATAAAGTAACTCAACTCACCTACAATGCTGAGAGTACCACCCTATCCAACTTATTTCATTTCCTCAATGGAATGCAATGACATTCAATTACTCTCAGGAAACGTAGACAATAATCAAACCTCCCTCATTATCTTACAATAAGATTATGAGGAAGAGACCAATGAACAAAATGGTCATTCCCCAACAATTCAACCATCCTCCTTAGAGAATTCCAATCAACCATGATCCTCTAGAATTGTTTCAACTCCTCCTTACCCAGAGATATTGTCCATAGACACCCCCCTTGCACAACCTGAATTTGATCTTTAGGGGGAACTTAAGGATGTTTGTGTCAAAATCCCTTAATACCAAGCAATTAAAGATGTTCCAATCTATGTTAAGGTTGTCCGAGAGATATGTTTAAGGAAGCCAGAAAGGAAGAAGAAGGACCCCCCAACTATTTATGTAATAAAAAATTTAGTTGATTTGATGTCAAGGAAGGTCTTCATGACCAAGCATGTAGATCCAAGGAGTTCGTTCGTTAACATACATATTAATAAAACTTGCATTCCCAATACCTTGATTGATTTAGGGGCTGCTATTAATGTGATAACTAAAGAGACTATGGAAAAACTCCAATTTTCTACCCTACGTCCAACCCCTACTATCCTTCAATTAGCTGATATATCTACTATGATGCCCAAGGGCATAGTGGATGATGTGATAGTTTTTATCGATTCTTGGGAATACCTGGCATATTTCATGATCCTGCAACCAAAAATCAACTTAGGTGGATACCCATTGATATTGGG
>ML797562.1:255052-277126 GCA_009831015.1 Picea engelmannii
AGGGAAAAGTTTGAATGTAAACTCCCAACTAGAAACCTCTCAGCAGGATTAACTTATCAAAATGTTATGAGAACATAGCAATGCAATTGCTTGGGATTACACTGACATAAAAGGGATCCATCCCAGTTTATGCGCACATCGTATATACATTAAGGAGGATGCATGACCTATTAAGCAACCTCAACGAATAATGAATCCAACTTTGAGATAAGTAGTGAAGGAGGAACTGTAAAAGTTGCTCAATGTGAACTTTATCTATCCTATTTCTGATAGAAAGTGGGTCTCACTCTTAGTGATTGTGCCAAAGAAGAATGGGAAATGGTGATTGTGTATTGATTACAAAGAGCTAAACAAGGACACTCTAAAAGACTATTTCCCTCCACCATTCATCAATTAGGTCCTAGATACCTTGGCGGGAAATAATTTTTTCTCTTTTCTTGATGGAGTCAAGGAGTATAATTAAATCCATATTGCCCTTGAAGACTAGGAAAATATTACCTTTACCTGTCATTAGGGAACTTATGCATACTAAGTATTTCCATTTGGATTATGCAATGCCCCTACCACTTTCCAGAGGGTTGTCCTCAGAATATTTTTATACCTGATCCATGGCTGTGTTGAAATATACATGGATTATTTCACTATTTACAAGGACACTTTCGAGGAAGCCTTAGGAAATCTCAAAAAGGTTCTATTCGGATGCCAGGAAACTAAACTTACCCGCAAAAATGAAAAATGCCACATGCTTCTCACTGAGGGCATTGTTTTGGGCCATCACATATCGCCTACAAGGATTAGGGTAGACCCTGCAAAGATCGAAGTGATCTTGAATTTCCCAATCCCAACAACTCAAAAAGATGTTCGTAGCTTTCTAGTACATGCAGGATACTATAGGAGATTTATTGAAAATTTCACCAAGACAGTATAAACATTATTCCAACTACTCTAGAAAGATGCATAATTTAGTTGGTCTGCTTAGTGCCAGATTGCTTTTTAAACTTTGAAGGAGAAGCTCTATGTTGCACTAGTACTACGAGGCCCAAATTAGTCTTTTACATTCCACATCTCTACGGATGCTTTAGACACAACCCTTGGAGATGTATTGGGGTAGAAGAAAGAACAAAAACCCTACACCATTTACTACATCAACCATAATCTCACTTCGACCGAGGATAACTATACAATAATTGAAAAACAGTTTCTTGTTATTGTTCATGCAATTAATAAATTCCATCATTACATTATTGGGTACGTTGTGTTTATACATACATATCATTCTGTTATTCGTTATATTATGAACAAAACTTGTTACTAATAACAGGGTGAGTAGATGGTTGCTTTTGTTGCATGACTTTGACATTAAAATCCTCGATAAACCTGGAAAGGAGAATGTCGTTGCTCACTTCCTTTCCAGGCTCACTCATGAGGGGGATCCCTTTCCTGTAGAAGATACTTTCCCAGATGAACATTTATTTTCTATGCCTATTAGCACACCCTAGTTTGTAGACATTGCTAATTATCTGGCTACAGGGAAGCTTCCGCAACACTTGTTACCAAGGGAATGTCAAAAGGTCATCAGACAAAGTGTCATGTATTCACGGACCCAAGGTCATCTCTTCCACACAGGGTTGGATCTTGTTATCCAATGTTGTGTTCAAGAGGAAGATATCTATGGCATCCTTAAAGATTGTGATGCCAAGCCTTGTGGAGGACATTTCACTGATAAAAGAATTGCAAACAAAGTAATGCATTTGAGATACTATTGGCCTACCATCTGCATGGATGCCAAGAAGTATGTCAAATGTCGTGACATCTGTCAATGAATGGGTCAACTAGTACAATCCGACAAAATGCCACTACAACCACAGGTTGTGGTAGATCCATTTGAGAAATGGGCTCTTGACTTCATGGCACCAATCGACCTGCCTTTGAGACAGAAAGTGTACATCTTGGTGTGCACTGACTATGTAACCAAGTGGGTTGAAGCCAAGACTATACCTGAATCCAATGAGCAAGCTATGGTTGACTCCTTTATGAAGAAATTTGTGTTCATTTCGGGGTTCCCCAAGAGATTGTCACTAACTAGGGAACTCGATTCACATCCCAACTTATCCGGTCTATCACCCAACATTTTAAGATCAAGCACCGCACATCCACTCCATACCATCCACAAGAAAATGGACAGGTGGAACTTACAAACAAGGTTTTGGAGGCCATATTGACCAAAACAGTACAACAACTTCACAAGGATTGGGCTGACAAGCTTCTAGAATCTCTTTGGGCTTATCGGACCACCTGGAGGAACACCACCAACTTCACTCCATATGAACTTGTGTATGGTAAGTATGTCATTATCCTGATAGAATTTGAAGTTAAGACATTGAGAACTGCATTGAAAGTAGGCTTGGACCTCTCAGAAGCACAACAACATGGACTAAGTCAAATCAATGAACTTGATGAAATATGTCAAGATTCTCTACAACAAACCTCTTTTTTCCAACAACAAAGAGCTAGGTGGCATGATAGATTCATCAAGAAGAAAAAATTCAAAGAAGGTGATTGGCCCTCCCTATTCTATTCCAGGTACAAGGACTTCAAGGGTAAATTTTGCACTCGCTACATGGGACCATATGAGATCAACATAGTCTATGACAATGGTTCTGTAAAATTGCATACAATTGACGAAGAAAGGACCCCCATCATGGCCAATGGCCATTGATTGAGGTTGTACCAGAAACCAGTATCAAAGGAGTTCATCCAGGAATTACTCAAGCATTCATATTTAGAGGTTGTAATTAATTTGGTATGACCACCAACACCTACTTCCACTTGATTTCTTTTATTCTCTAAAAAAAAAGAGAAAAAAATAATAAATCTAGTGATGAAAACTTGTATCAAATGTCAATAGACCTTGTGATATTAGAAAACTAGGGTTCTGGCTGATGTCACTTGGTAAAAAAATTAATAACTGCAATTGTGAAAACCTCCATGAGGCACAATTGGACAAGATTTACTTGAAAAACAGCTCGCTAGCAGGTAGAGTTTGCAAAAAAAGAAAAAGAAAAGAAGAGAAAAGAACCAAAAAGAAAAAAAATTGACTCACAATGTTTTGGAACTTTTTAGGATGTTGCAAAATTAACCTCTATTTTGTAGCAACTTCAAAAATCTATAGGAAGATCTAGATTGCAATAGGACAATTTTGATGGCAATACCTTTTTCTTTGCTGCAATTGTCCTTCAAGAGATATTTTCTACATTTGGGTACTATCAACACAATCTAAACTACTTCTAGCATCATCTCAAGCTCACCAAAGGACTCATGGAATTACTTTGGTTTTATTAGTTTTAGTTACTTCTCTTCAATATCCCAGATAATATGTAATAAGACAACATGGCTCTGCACTCTTCACTAAAAATGGTTTTATCTCCGTTAACAAGATTGTACGAGGGCTGGCATGAAGGATCAACTCTTACCTGGGTATGACAAGCTAGAGGTTGTCAAACCCTTTTGATCTTTTAATAGATTTGAAAGACTTGAATCAATCCATAGGTTATACTCTTTGAGCAAAGATCTTTAATGAGCCATAATTAGAAAGTAATGACTTCAAGCTTATGAATAGAAAATTTCATGTTGTTCCAAAGGAAAATGTGATCCAAAGAGGAACCAAATTTTGTTTCAACACTGGTACTTTAAAAGCACCATACTCCAAGTTCATTTTTCCTTTTATAACCTGAAATATGGAGGATCAAGGACTGTTATAAGGCCTGAAATATGGAGGATCAAGGACTGTTTTAAGGCCTGAAATTTGACAATACAAAGTTGTTTCCAATACTAGTATCCTAACAGGGAGTGCATTTCATAATTGTTGAGAGGGTCATCATTTTTAAAAAACTTATTCCTATAAGCCAAAATCCATGTATTCTTAAATGTTTTTGTGGGATTGTGACCTTTCAAAACCTATGACTTGCTTTATAGCCCCGTAGTCAGCATATCATTGCAAATCATTTGCATTGTTTTACCCACCATTCCAATAGTCTCATCTGTCATTTCAAATGATATTATGTCGCTCATTCCAATTATGGTTTGGTAGCAAGATTTTACAACTTGAAGGCATCATTGCAATTATAGTTCGGGGACTGGCCTAACAACAGAATTCATTCTACTCATCAATCTTTTGTGTATACCAACAACTTTGACTTAGGTCAATTGACCTTATCATCACTAGAAAAAAGATAACGAGCACTTCATATCTTTGTTCAAACATTCATTCTCTCAGTTGGAATGCCTACTAGCACCATACTGTTGAATCCCAGGAATGATGAGGGGCAATACCAAGTGAGCAGAGCTTGAATTATAAATGGGGGGTGTTGTCGTCTTTATACACACTTGCAAACATAAACTAAGTCCTGCTCACTTAGTGTGTCCTCCGAGGCACAATGCCTAGGTTCAAAGTCCACATTGTCACTTTGAATTGAACCTCTTCCGTCTAGGCTAACTCCTAGGGAAGCCAAGGGGGGTAGACCCTAGTTACTAGATGAAATTAATGTTTAATGTTCTAGGAGTTGATTTTAATTGTTTAAAGTTCAGGGGAAATCTAGCCTATGATGTTAAACAACAATGTAAGATGCAATTATCTAAGTATGAAAGTCAGACCTTTTCCTAGGGCAACTAAGACTAGTGCCTAAGATTGGGCAAGGGGTCAACTAAGTTAAGGGGATGTTTGTTACAAGATAATTACAAGTTACAAAGTTTAAAAAATTACAATAAGATAGATACAGATAGATACAAAAGAATATCTAAGAGGTATACACAGCTAAAATAGATAAAAGATATACAATATGCTAACGTGCGCTTGAAATGTGCAGGAAAGAAGATGTTCAAAGATGAGAGACAATCAACACATCAAGCCAAGCATGCTCACAACAGATAGAATTCCGTTGGACTGCTTATCAATGGCCAAAACACGCCAAGCACTCAAGACCCAGTCAAGAGAATGCCTCCAGGTGGATGCGCACTTCTTGAAGGATCACACCACATATACAGGGATACAAGAGATGAAAAAGGTTGAAAATGTAATGTGTGCTCCAGATGACAAGATATAACCACTTAAGCAGTAATTCTACAACACATAAAAGATAACTTGCATATGAATGTAAATATGAGATCAGTTGCTTGCAAGTGTGAAAGTATATTGCAAATGTTGTAGATTGAAGATTTAGTTAAGTGATTAAGAGTGATTAATTTTAGCCCTATCTAGATGTCAACCCAAAAACTCTCCTCCCCCAGTTACCAAGTGACTATTGGATGCTCAAGAAGTGAGGCAACGAGGCCTACCCTAGCTTCACAGGTCAACCCTAAGGTCAAAGTACTCCCGGAAAGGAAGTCGCACGCCGTGAGACCGTCCCCGGCCTAGCACCTTCCGTTGCCTTCCTCCGACCCCGTTTTAAATGGCGAAGATGGTGAGTTATGGTGTCCTATTAAGTCTAATTAGTTTATTTTATACCTATGAGCTAAGTATTGCAATGTACGTTTGAATGCTTGTAGCTTGCTAAAATAAAGTTGCCAAAGTGTTGAAAATGAGTGTGAACTCTTAAACAATGAAATTGCAGATTTAGTTCTTAAGTTGTTTGAATTATTGCATGTAGATGTAAGAACTGGAATGCTTGTGAAATTGAGAGCTGAAAAGTGTTGTGAAGGTTGAATCCTTTGAACCAATAGATTGCAAGTTAAAGTGCTTAATGACATTATTGCATGTGAAAATAAAGCAATGGAAATTACTTGCAGAAGGTAAAGACGATTACCTAAGAGATTATGTAAATGGCATGTGCATGCATGTCTGTAAGATAAAGATTAATGATATGTAACTTGCATGCAACTGAATAAGAGATTTAATCTAAGCCTCCATGGGCTCTAAACTAATTAGTCATGTGCGTATGATCTACTCTAGATTATTTTAAGTTAAGCATGCATGTAAATATCAACAATTAAACTAGTTAATCTAAGAAGTAAAGGCATAAAGGAAACTAATCTAGAGCATACAAAGCAAAGACTAAAAGATAAAGGAATGCAAGCCACTTGGGTACAACTCCTTTGGGCTTGTGTTTACAGTATTTTAGAGAGAAGAGAAAGAAGAGAAATTGTTACCACTTCAAGGAGTTGTTTTGAGGGTGTGTTGTGCTTGAAATTGGGCAACATGCCCTCTTGTCCTGGTAAGAACCTGCAAAAATCAGCAAGCTATTGCTTGTTGATTTGAGCTACAACACACTCAACAAAGTTACGAGATTTATGTTTTTCAACAGAAACTCTACACATCTAAAAACTGGAATTTAATATTTGATTTGGGACCTATCTAAGCACATTAGATACCAAAATCTGAAAGTGAAAGAATGAGGGAGAAGAGTCGAAAATTGCTTGTGAAGTGTAAGTGAAGATGAGGGTAGATTCATCCTTGAAGCTATCCCAACAACTTCTTTTCAAGGCAACCTGCAAGCTTTAATAAACTGTGAGATCAAATAGATAAATGGATTGCATGCATGGATAATACAACAAAGTTAGTATTAAACATAAATATAACGCATATAGGCAAGCAAACAAAGTTTTATTCCACCTAGCCAAGCAAACAAAGTTATACCTCAACTATACTATTTTAATGATCACAAAATACTAAAAACAAGAACAATATCACCTTGAGCATGTAAATGAAGCATGTAGACAAAATCCAACACTCCCAAGCGATTTCTGTATTATTAAATGGGAAGAGGTTGCAGCAACAATGTGGCTCCAAGCTCTTCAATGACCAAAACTAGTGAAGCAATATGACAATAGTGAGAGAGAGAGAGAGTGGGATGGAGAGAATTTGGTAGCATAAAAATACTGTGAAGAATGGTGATGAATGAGGGAGTGAGGGGTCTCTTAAATAGCTTGAGAAGCCAAGGAGACCCCTCTTGGATCATTGACAAGTGTCACAATCCAAGCCAAGGGTGAAGAAAAGCGTGAGCTTTTAGGTTAAGGTGAAAAATGGAAGGTAGGATGAGTGGATGGGTGATGTGGAAAGAAGAGAGGGTAGTATAGGCTAAAGGAAAGGCCCACACATGTTTTTAAAGGAGGTTTCCATCCTTTACAAGATGTTTCCATTTCCCCTAAAGGAAAGGCGCAACTCCTTTAAGGAATGTGTGAGGGTTGAAGGGAGGAGTGTGAGGAACACATGCTCAAAGGTAAGGTAGAGGAAAGCGCATAAGCTAAGGGAAGTTTCTTGCTTTAAGAGAGATGTTCCCATCTCCACGTGAGTCCTTTCCAATAATCCAAAAGGGAAATCGTGAGTTAGAATAAGGAAAGCGTGAGTTAGAGTGGGAAGTGCGAGAGGTATGGAGGCAGTGCGTGAGGGTGAGGAGTGGGAGAGTGTGTGTGGGACACACTCCCAATGGGGATGTGGAAGGGTAGAGGAAAGTTGTACATGGAGGAGAAGGGACCCACGCTTTTATACTTAAGAGAGTTTCCAAATTAAAGCGTGGAGAGGGGGACGTAAGCTCAAAGGGGGACGTACTCCCACATGTAATTTAATTAAATGAAGTGGGTAAAGGGTAAGTGAGGGTTAGGAAAGGGTTAGGAAGGGCTAGGTGTGCTCCATCTCAGTTATTTCCACTTACTTCACTTGATTTGACTAACTATTACAAAATTGACATTTGCCCATGTCTTGGGTTTGGCAATTAAAATCGTCGTTTTCCAAAAAAACTCCGAAGTGGACAAAAAACCTAGCAAAACTTGTCTGACTAAGTTGAAACTTGGTCCACGGGTGTAGGGGGTCTCTTTATCTTTCTTTTGAGTACAAATACCCCTATCAAAGATCCCGAGACCTAAGTTTTACATTAATTACCTAGAATTAATTAATTAATTCCCAACTTAAAAAAAAAACCTAGCTAGACTTGACGGAATTCCGGGAAATTTTGTCTGTTGTTTTACATGGTCATTTACAACATTCATAAACACTAGCTACCTAGGAATGACTTCATTAGAACACCTTTCACCACTTTGGAGGATTTATTGGGTGGGAGTGAAAAACTCAAGGGAGATTAACCTGGCTAGTTAGGCCACATTAACCTCCCGAGGATAAAAAAACACTCAATGAAAGAAACTCTCATAATGAAGAAACTCTAAGGCAACTGACCTAACATGATCCATGTAGACCTATTGCATTATAAACCCGCGCAAGGGTGTGGAAATCCCGCTTACAAAACTGTGTGTTGGAGCAAAAAATGCCCTGTAGAACCAAAAAGTTTTCGACATGTTTGCATTTGTTGATGCATATCTTCATGCTACATGGAGTTGACCCCCTAGTTGAAGAGCCGGTCAACAAGGGGATTATGATCCTGTAGTGGAAGGATTGAAAATATCAATGCTAATGTAGCTCTGTAGTTAAAGTTATCATTACAAGCCACTTCCACTTCCATCATTCTATCATATACTTGTAACTCTGCCAGTGATCCAGAAGCAAAACACCATGAATAGAAGATCTCATTGCAATTACAGTTGTGTAGTTGTGTAGTTGACCTAACATTTTAAAACTATTATAGTTTTCAACATGTATACCACCAGTGATCCAGAAGCAAAACACCATGAATAGAATATCTCATTGCAATTACAGTTGTGTAGTTGACCTAACATTTCAAAACTATTATAGTGATCCAGAAGCAAAACACCATGAATAGAATATCTCATTGCAATTACAGTTGTGTAGTTGTGTAGTTGACCTAACATTTCAAAACTATTATAGTTTTCAACATGTATACCATCTGAACATCATCATAAAGTCACTCTCATGATTTTGATGATTGTCTATGCTCATAAGCTCCATCAATTCAAATCATGATTTGGTAGCCCAAGATTACTACCATTCTCATTAGATTCAAATCACGATTTGGTAGCAACATGCCACAGGTTGAGGGAATTATTCCAATGGTAATTTGGCAATTGGCTTACCATTATAGACCAAGCCATACCAATAACCTATCAGCTTTACTCGAGCCAATTGAACTTATCACTACTGAAACAATCATATATAGCATACCATATCTCCATATCTTATTTCCATTTTGGCAGCATATAATTGAAGTTCTAGGCATAATGGGGGGTCATACTAACTGGATAGAGATTGATAATACTGATGCTTTGGCCGCTGATCCAGAGGCCTTAGCCATTTTTACCATGGCAGGATGGTTCCAATTTTTCAAATGATTTCAAGGTTGTGACCCTCAAGTGACATTGGAACTTGCCAAGTCATTCTACGATGTTCAGGCAGAGGTTCGAGGGCTCGAGATCGAAGTATCAGAAGAATCAATTGCAAGGCTATAAGGCTACCAATACGTGGAGAAAAGTAAGGCTACCAATACGTGGAGAAAAGTGGTCTAAAAACTTAAAACTCCCACTAGGTAGCTGGACACCATTTCTAAGACCAACCATTCGAGTTAAGGATTTCAGAAAAGGGGTATCGAGGGGTTTACTTGCTTCATCTTGGAAGGAGGTGGTTTTTCATATTAAAAAAATTTATCACATGTGAAGGACGGTTCAGTATGGTCTACCATTACCACATTTAACTCATGCTCCACTTGAAGAATCATCAATGTATCAACCTTCCTTTCTTTCTCCTAAAAAGCCTTTCCAAAATGACTACTATAGCCCAGAGGAAATTGGAATCTAACAGTAGTTTATATCATCATCAATTGGTGAAAATACTTATCATGAATGAGCTAGGAAAGAAAGGATGGGACTGGAACACATTCCTGGTAGGAAGAGTAATGAGTTGAAAACCCGGAGCCAGGGTATTGTCACCACTTGTTCACCATAGCTTGAGGAGGCAAGTCAGGGGTGAAGCCTCGACCTTGGTAGATGCTGCTACAGGTTCAGAATCGGATCAAAATGAAACCCTCCTTCAAAAGACAAGGAGCATATCTTGTTCTGCTACTGAACCGGAATCAGCTCAACGCAAAGGGAGTAAGACCCTTCCCCGAAAAGACAAGGGCATAATGCAAGACACTTCAGAATCAGGGTTGGGACAACTTAGAAGAGTCGAAATCACCTCTCGGGATAGCGATGAGGAGATGGACATTGAGGATGCATCAACCGATGACAGTTAGGAGATGGTTCCAGAGCATTCGGTGGACATGTTACTTGCAACATAAGGGAAATTGCAAACAAAGAGGTAAGGAATGAATGCCTAGACTTTGTAAGTCTCATTTATATAAGAAGCCGCTATATTTATGAATGCTCAGAACCATTAGAAGAATTCAGTTGCAAAATTTGAAGATAAGAGGAAAAATTGCCAAGTATAAAACCCAGGCTTTAAATATGGAAATCCTCTTGAAAGCAATTGAGTCTGAAAACACACCAGCCTCAACCGAGGATGCCAATGGTAAGATAGTGGAATATCATGCAAATGTTTTAATGGAGGATCCTGAGAGTGTTCTAGGAGGGGATTATGATGATGTACGAGAAAAACATCCCGAGGGTCCCCAGGACATATGAATAGAGCATTCTGAAAAAGAATTAGTTGCAGAAGATGAGGATACATCAGCTAAATTACCTGAGGATACCTTAGCAGAAGAAAAAGATTCACAAGCTAAAACAAAGGATTATGTTCATCAGTGCTATTCTTGATGACATAGTGGTGAACACCTATGCATTTTTGCAATTGAAACCAGACTTGCCAAATTAGAGGAAAAAGATGAATTGTTCGATTTAGGAGTCACTGACAAGGAAATCCATCCAAAAGTTGAAGGAGAAGTGGTTCGGGATGTGTGTTACTCAAGAGACCAAATGGAAGAATAGAATTCAGGATTACAAAGAGCAATTGGTACATAGCCAATATCAAATACAACAATTGTGTGGACTAGCATTGCAAGCCTTATCATGACGGGCTCCATTTAGGATTTATGGCATATTTCTTCATGAAAGATGGACAAATTAGGATTCAAAGAATAGCATCAGGTCATTCAACAGAGATTCACACTCCAGAGCAATTCATTGATGCTTTTTCCTCTACTTCACCACATGATCAGGACTTACTCTGCGAGTTGTACCAATTAAATTTTCTCATGCAAGATAATTCCAGATGGAAACTGAACCCCTTTGTGGGGGATATACAACTCAGAGCGCTCTCTTCTTTTGTTTATAACCAAACAATTTGAAAAGAAGCCTCTACATTCTATGAAAGAGCAAAAGCAAGCTCTAGTTTCCTCCTCAGGGATGAATATCCCTTCCCTATGTTTGTTCAAGAGGAATATTATGGATTCTGGCCGATCCCAGGACTACAACAAAGATATGACAGAATCAGTGCTTGGCTATTATAGATTTTGAAGACATTATACAACATTATTCCATGGAAGCTTTCATGGATTCCCATGAAAGGTGGGTGGGCCTACAATATTTCCTTAGGGAAAAGGATCCTATAGCTTATCCACTCTTCAACTTTTCCATGGCTAGAGCAGAACTTTGTGTTGATTCAATGAAAAGAAATAGCACCAGGTGGCTGGGGTTAATATTCCACTATCCCCTCATCTGGTGCCCTACCAGGGTTTATAGGATCACATTACAGTGGGATGAGTTCAATGAGTTTGCACAGTGGACACAAGTGGATTGGACTTTGGGGTTTTACACATCTGAAGTGTTTGGTCACCCACCTTACAACTGGAGTGACATACGTGCAGGGATTCCAGAGAGAGAATGACAACTTGCATGGGGACATGCAATATTTTTGGTAGGGGGGAAAATGATTGGTTTCCAGAATGGTATAATTTTTTCCTTTCTTAACCTCCCCTCACTTATCCAAAACACTTGTTAAAGCTTATATACATCACAATAGATGGCTATTTTATCACTGGTTGGCTCTTAGATCTTTTACATACTTTGGATTGAATTCTAGTTTTCTTTCTTATTTATACTCATGATCTTAAGGTGCTTTGGTTTGTTAATGCTAACTTGTTGTAGATTAGGTTCTTTCATTTTATGCTAAATCCTTGTGAACAAGTGCAGATGTTCTTTTTGAGTGCTAAAGCGAATGGTTTGAAGGTTTATCATAGGGATCTTCAACTAATCAGCTTACCCCACGAGCAAGTATCTAATGGAGCCGTTTTACAATGTTCCAAGCGAAGTTTGAAGAGGATTTAATGCCCAAACTAACCCAGTAACAGAGCATAACAATATAACTTACCTCTTGTGCAATTCCTCGACATGTTTTGGGCACCCACACAATCAAATTCATATCCAGTGCTACGAACATGGCATCTACAAGTTCATGACTTACCTTGGCATGATTTGAGCTGTCTGTCTGAGCGTCTACAACTGATGTAACAATGCTCGACCTCCAGAATGTGGGTAGAAGTAACTGTTTTACAGAATTTGTTACTTGTTTCTAGTTTGTTATGCTTTTTATTATTTACTCCATATATGGCATAACTCGGCCACTATATATGTAAGCAACTCAGTATTCGGGGGGAGATTAGAGACAGAGATGCATGAATTGTGAACACTGCTATTTTCTTAATACAAATGACTTAGTTTTTCCTACAATTTGCAAGTACTGTAGCATTCTATTTTAGCTTTTTAAGGCAGCCTGAGACTGATGAGCAAGGGCCCACTCAAAGGTACAGAGCTGCCCTCTTTTCTTTCCTGTTGTCATTTCATTTCCAGAATTAGATTTGATCTTGAATGTGTTAGTATCCTCATAGCATTTCTGTAGTTAATTTGAATTGGAGAAAGCACAAGTAACAAGATCTTTTCTCGAGACTTAGTTCCTAGAGCAGAAGATAGCATATAGACTGTGAAATCTACATGTCTGTATAGTTGTCTTAATGGAGAAACCATGAGCTAAAATTAAGTTCATACTTGTTAAACTTATCTTGCTATAATTTTAATTTTGATATTTTAAATCTTTATCTTATGTTCATTTGAAGTTATTTTTTATTGAGTTTGCAATTTTGAGATAGATTCATTTTCCTATTGTCAAGTTGGAAGTAGATTTAGTACATAAAGTTCATTATCCCAAAGTTAGACTAGTCAATACAAGCATCCCTATTCTATTCAAATAGTACACTATGTTTCACAAGTACATTGGAAACCCCGGTTGATAGACTAAATGCACACATGTTGCTGGTTAATAGAGAACATAGAGAAACAATGTCAATAATAAAGGTAAGAAATGCCTCTTTATTTTCTATAACAAGGTGTCAAAAACATACAAGTTATTTGATCAGGTGTTTGTCAATATGGATGTTGTTTTGTATTAATTTCTATATCATGTAGTAGTGGAGGAGATGGGCAATAAGGAAAATAGTGGTATCGAGCTTCCATTTGGATCTTGAAGAGTTATTCTAGAAAACCAAGTGCTCACGATGGATGAAAAGAATTCAGATGAGAGAATGCAACATGGAAAGAAAGAATATGTTGATGATTTCAAAGCTTAGGATATCTACGAGGATTGTAGCAAAAATGTAGGAAAAGTATGTAAATTCTACAATCTTTCCCTTATGAATGGGATTGTTAATTCCCTTTCATCTGAGCCTAGTTCTATTCAATAAATAAATCTCATAAAAGAATGAAGTGATGCAATGGATGTAGAATTTGCATAATTGTAGAATAATATGACCTGGAAGTTGGTCGAGTTGCTTAAAAAGGAAAAGTACATTGGTTCCAAATCGTTCTTCTAAATGAAGCACAAAGAAAATGGCTCTATAGACAAGATCAAAATTAGGTTAGCATTGAAGGAGTACACATAATATGTAGGGGTGCAATTTGAGGAGACTTCCACATAAATGAAAAAAATAATCATGATTTAGATGGTGGTAGCATTGGCAACATAATTTGGTTGGAGCATCCACCAATTGAATGTGAAGAGTGTGTTTCTAAATGAATATCTCAAGGAAGAGGTGCATGTGACTCAATCATAAGGGTACGAGGAAAAAGCTAAAGAGCAATGAGGTTGTAGATTGGTAAAATAACTATATAGATTGAAGTGGGCACCAAGGGCATGGTACCCCAAAATTGACAAGAATGTGAAATCAAGTGGGTTTTAGAGGAGTGCATTCGAATTTGTACATCAAAAGAAGTTGAAGGACATCATTATTCGTATTGTTTATGTAGATGGTTTCATAATCACATGAAGTGGTGCATATATAATTAAGGAAGTAAAATGAGATCTAGAAGAAATTTTCAAGAAGGCGGATTTGGGGCTTTTGCATTATTGTCTAAGGTTGAAGGTATGTAAGAAGGAGGCCATCTTTATCTCTCAAGTAAAGTATGCAAAATAATTGCTTGATAGATTTAGGACGACATATTACAAACCATTCACAACACCAATTGAGATAGGATTGAAGCTATCAATAAACGAGGACCCAATAAATGTAGCTGAAACCTTGTACAAAAATCTAGTAGAAAGTTTGATCTATCTCATTTATATTAGGCCAAAGATAAGATTTGAAAATGTCTTTTTCCATATACATTACTTTGCCAAAAGCTATGCATTGGAAAGTTGCAAAGAGGATATTGAAGTACGTACAAGAGACACTGGATTTTGGTGTAGAGTTTTTCGAGAATGACATGTTTAGTTTGACAACTTATATAGATTCATATTGAGTAGGGTCAATAGATGACAAGATATCCTTTTTGGACTATGTTTGTCTTGGGTTCATGTTTGAATTCTTGGACTAGTAAGAAACATACTACAATTGCACTATCGTCTATGGAGGCATAATGTAAAGCCATGGTAGGAGTTGCATGTGAGGTGATAGAGCTTAGGAGGGTCCTTGAGGATACACGAGTCTTGTTACCTTCTAGGGAGGTACCCTATGTTTTTATTGGCTACACCATTGTAAGCCCAAGAAATATGTGAGTCCAAAGCCTTGTAGGCCATGTGTATGGTTTTGTATGTGGACTCTTAGGCGTTTTTGGTCGGCCATGCCCAATCCCTCTAGTCCCCATACTTATTTCCTTTCTTTCTGGATAGGATTGAAGGTCTTGAGGTGGATCTATTGGGACACATGGTTTGAAGAGCCATTGATAATTTTGTAGGGGTAATCACACATTCTAACATTCTAACCCACCATTCGATTAAAAGGCGAAGTGCAAACAATGAGCATAATATCATACCATGGTCCAATGAGTGAGTGGATACTAATGTCATCATTAAAGTATGCGATGGGTTATTGACTTGCATAAAGTTGTACGACATATTGAAGTGGGAAACCACCAACCACATGGGGGGTGCACTTGCTAAGAAAAGGAGAATATTAATGGGCTCCTATTTCAAGCAAGCACTATTTAGGGCTAGTCCAGCCCAGGGTCTTATGCGCACCTATGTCTTTTCCCACATGGTCATGTGTCTAGAGTTTGTATGCATCTTCTTGGCCTTGTTGCATTATTCATTTACAGTTCTCAACATGGCAGTCTCATAATTCATAGCATTTCACGCTTCCCAGGCAGTCATAGATCCCGATGCACGGGGTCCCGAAACAAAAAATACAACAAGAGCTCAAAATGACCATCATGATATGTACTTGACAAGCCATATTGAAATTTTGGCAAAAGGAAGGTTTTTTAAGGAAAATCAGCTATCGAAGGGTGACACATGCACATAACTAAGCCAAAGATGAAGATCACTTTATAACATTCTAACCCACCATTCGATTAAAAGGCGAAGTGAAAACAATGAGCATAATATTATACCATGGTCCAATGAGTGAGTGGAAACTGATGTCATCATTAAAGTATGCGATGGGTTATTGACTTGCATAAAGTTGTACGACATATTGAAGTGGGAAACCACCAACCACATGGGGGGTGCACTTGCTAAGAAAAGGAGAATATTAATGGGCTCCTATTTCAAGCAAGCACTTCCACTCAAATAATCAGCCACCATCTCACCCAGCTGTGGATCCAAGTGAGTCGTGGGAAAGATATGAGTCGATTGGTAATTAAATCGCCCCCACCAACTAATGAAATCGACCCAAATAATTAAGGAAGCCGCCATTTTCAGTTGGCCATAAGCACATATTAAACCGCTACACAAACAAAGGGATCCATTGTATATCTAGTAGCCACTGTATTTGTCATAGCCGTGGAGAATAAATGATCTGTTGGTATATCCTAACCGTTAGCATGATGTTGAAGCCGTGGGTCAAAAGAACATTGGTTTATATCAACCGTTGGCATTTTCTCCACTTAAATCAATCCTCACCAGGTCAAATATTGGACTGATGGCAATTCTAATTATTAAATCACCCCGCTCTTCCCATTTGTGGGTCAAATCACCTAGCCATTTGGGAAAAAGAGGAGTCATGTGATCGAAGATTGAGTTGTTTGGTTGACCAAGAGGGACGTTGGCATCTATCACAAGAAATCTAGCTATTTGCACACTTTTTAATGTAGATCAAACCTCTTCTCAACCATCCATTGCCTCATGAACTCAAATCAAATCATATATTTGGGATTACCTTGATTAAATTATTTTTGTCATGATAAAAATATTGTTTTGCTGAAGTGACTTAGTTTCCGGGTTGTGGATGACAAGTCAAGAATTATTTTTTAAATGGGAGAGAAAACTAGCCATTACCAAGGAAAATTATATAAGGCTAGACCCTCCTCCCAATTTGGTTGTTGTCGAATTGTGAGATCATTCATGCCATTCAATAGAACTTTTATTTTTGTGAGCAAATTTATGGTTTGATTATTCTATTCTTTTTCTTCTTGGCTAAAGGGTAAAAGTACTTCACAGAGTAGACATTGTCTTTTTTTGGTGTTATTTGCAAGGCTATTGGATCAATCCATTGAGAGGCTGCTTAGTCACACATGGAAGGAGAAGTCTAGACTTCCATCGCATCTCTCCTTTGGTGGTGTTAAGTGATTCAAATTGGACAAACCCTTATAGGGGGTATCTTCAACAAGGAGGGGATTTCATTTTACACCCACATTGATCTAATGGTTGGAGACCATCCTACGAGAGGAGCTTTCCTGAGAACATATGGAAACAATATAACTACTAATACACAAACTTCCATGGATATTCCACTCAAACAATTCGTCACAAGAGATCTAATAAAGTACTGAAAATATTTACTATTAAGGTTATTTTTCCTTTAGATCTCTAGAACATTTAGTTACTGATTTTCTGCTTATGCATAAAATAGATAAAATGTGGAAAATAGAGAACAGTAAAATACAAGCACACCATCCACAAATAAACACAATATATGACCCGAGAAACCCAACACGGGAGAAAATCCAAGTATAGAAATGATGCAAGTACAAAGAAAGAGACATTCTCTGTGGAGTTGCCTTTGACCTGTGGCCTATATGGCTGCTACAAAATCTCTCTTCCTCTATTATTCTCACAGAATACCACTCTTAGATGTTTTTCTCAGTTATGGAACAAGATACAATGCCAAAGAATGGAATCCGTTCTTCTCCTAGTGACCTGGTATTTAACATAGCCCGATAGCCATCTAAGGGTAGGTTTTTTACTTCCTCAACCCTCAATTGTGATAGGGTTTTGGACCTTCTAGAATCTTATTGAAATTACATATGTGGCTAGCCCCATATGCATGAGTAACGAGGGGTGACGTGGCATCCTCTCGTACCATGGTGGCCAATGCGATAGGTCAACTTGCGAGAGACATAACTTTTGCATACAAACTCTGATTGACACACAGTCTGCACCGTTGGAAAGGTCTCAGAATGTAGAAAACCTTTATAGAGGTCTGCACAGTTTTCAGAAACCAGAACCCAAAAAACGCCATTTAATGCCTCAAAATGGCTTCGAAAGGTTCTAGACTTGAATTTTCCAAATTGGGACCTGCCACTAAAATGACCCTGCAAGTTGATTACTCCAATTTTTCTCACTTTGAAAGCATTGAGATAGATGGAAAATAATATAATGATCCAATCTGGATCATACCTCCCCATTTAGGGAGGCTTTTGGTCCCCAAAAGCTTTTACTGAACGAGGTGGGGAAAATTTTCCTCTACCTTCTCCGTGGAGTACCACATTGCTTTGCCTAGATGTTGTCTTTTCAGCCCAATCTACCAAAGGTCATGATGCCTCTCTATGGAAGGTAGGACTTGCTCCTCCTCCTGATCCAACATGGAAGGCTTATAGAGTTTCAAATTCTCCACATTCACTACTAAGTAAATGCATATGTATGGGGGTAGACTGAGTCTGTAGGCATTATCTCCCACCTTTTCCAATACCTCAAAAGGACCACACCGCAAAGCCTTGATCTTCTTACCAGGACGTTGCAGCCTTTCCTTATTCAGTTGTAACTATACTATGTCTCCCACTCTAAATGTTCTCTCTGTCCTGTGTTGGTCATGTCTAGCCTTGTACTTTTCCCGTGAGTTCTTTAGTGTCTCTTGTACTTGCAAATGGATTTCCCTGATATTCTCAACAAATTTTTCTGCTATTAATGCATCTCCTATGAGGTCCTCCCTCACTCCTCTTTGTTGTCCATACACAACATCTAAGGGTGAAGGTGGAAAATACCCAAAGCAAGTTTCAAAAGGTGACTTACCAGTAGAAGTGTGGACTGTTTTGTTATAAAAATGTTGTATATAGATCAAATTTTCATCCCAGGTCTTTGGATGCTTCTGATTGTAACCCTTCAAAAGCTACACCAAAGTCTCGTTGACTAGTTATGTCTGTCCATTTGTCTGTAGATGGAATGTTGTATACCTCTTTAACTTAGTGTCCATCTTCTCCCACAATGTAGTCCAAAATGCACTAATAAATTTGGTATCCCTATCTGAGATGATGTTCCTTGGTATCCTAAAGTGCACCCAGACCTATTCAAAGAACACGTTTGCTACTTCCTGTCCCTTGATGGTCTTTTTACAAGGCATGAGAATGCACATTTTGTTGAACCTGTCAATAACCACAAATAATTAGTCATGTCCCTTCTGTGTGGTTGGTAAACCTCCAACAAAATCCATGGAGATGCTTTCCCAAGGTCGAGTGGGTACATGTAAGTGATGATATAGACCTTGCTTCTTATTATTGGGTTTACTGATACAACAAAGTATACATCCTCTAATATATTGTGTTATATCTTCTTGCATTATGGGCCAATACAAATACCTCTGTAAGTTGGCAACTGTCTTTCCAACACCAAAATGTCCTGCAACCTTGGAGGTGTGGGCCTCTCTGATAAGCTACAATCGTTCACCTTTAAGAACACAAAGCTTGTTGAGATTGTAGAGTAATTATGAAAATGATAGTCAACCTTTCCATCACCTTCTTCTATATGAATTTGGCCATGTACCTGCTGAAACACCTCCTTGAAGTCTTCATCTTCTGTGTATGCCTATTTGTATGCATCATGGGTAAAAGGCTCCATGTGCATAAGAGTTCCCAAAGTTGTAATCTTGGATGTCTGTGGTCGTGAAAGCATGTTTTCCAACTTATTTGTGTTGCCCTTCTTATACTTGATGACTAGATGAAATTGTTGTAAAAACCCCATCCACTTGTAATGTCTGGCTTGTTGTAGCTTACTTTGGGCCTGTAAATATTGTAGTGGTTGGTGATCTATGTGGATGATGGTCTCCTTTCCCATCAAATAATGCTTCCACTTTTTGATAGCTTGTACCAAGGCATATAGCTCTGTGTCATAGCTAGGGTAGTTGAGAACCACCCCATGAAATATTTCATAATCATAGCATATTGACCTTCTTCCTTGCATCAAAATTGCTCCCATGGCATACCCACTTGCATCTATCTCCACTTCGAAGGGCTTATGCAAGTTTGGTAGTGTGAGCATTGGTGCTTGAATGATCTTTCTTTTCAGCTATTCAAAGGCCTTCTGTTGATTCTTCCCCCACTGGAAACTCTTACCACTAGTTGTTATGGCATGGAGTGGTGAACTATCGTTGAAAATGAAGCAATGAACTTCCATAAGTATTGTTCTACCTCAACAAAACTCCTAACTTCAGTGACATTTGTAGGAACTGGCCATTTCATGATGGCCTCCATCTTTGTGGGACCTATCTTGAGCTCCCCTCCATCGATCACATACCCCAAATACACCAAATACTATTGAGCAAACTCACATTTCTTGAGATTGACCAACAATTAGTGATTTTTCAGAGTCTCTAACACCTGCATAAGATGTGAGATGTGCTCCTCCCAGGTAACACTATAAACCAATATATCATTCAAATAAACAATAACAAATTAATCTAGATAAGGGTGTACAACATCATTCATTAGTCTCATAAATGTAGTCGGTGCATTGCATAAACCGAACGATGTAACCAACCACTCATACAAACCTTGCCTTGTCTTGAAGGAAGTCTTCCAGGTATCTTCTTCTTGGACTTGTACCTAGTGATATCCTGATTTCAAATCTAGCTTAGTAAAGTACTTGGCATGCTGCAACTGGTCCAACAGATCGTCGATCCTTGGCAGGGGGTACCGATTCTTCAGTGCAATCTTGTTCAATGCCCTGTAATCGATACACATTCTCCAAGTCCCATCCTTCTTGGGCACAATTATGATGGGTGACCCACATGGTGAGGTACTTGGTCGAATCATGCCCTGCTCCAACAATAGCTGCAAGTGCTTCTTTACTTCATTTGCTTCCAGAACAAACTGTCTATACAACCCAATATTCGACAATGGGAAGTCTAGCAATAATTGTATTTCGTGATCCACATCCCTCTTGGGTGATAGCCCTTTAGGATCCTTGAACACTCCTCTGTATTCATGTAGCAACTCCTCCAACTGATGTTTCTGCTCTTTATCACACCCCTCTAGGGATGCCTTCACTCTCGTTGACTCATCATCAGACTAATTTTCTCTTAAGAAATGCAAAACATATTTCTTACTAGAACTAATCAACTTCTGGCTTGGTTGGCAATTACCAGCGAGATCTTTGACATGCCTTTATGCGCATTGATGATGTAGGCTTACCATCCTTGATCAATTGGTATTGGTTGTCTCTCCGCATGACTATTGCATCCCTCATATACATGTAAGGGCTTCCAAACACTACACCACATACATCAAGGGGTACTACATCCAATTCCACTTCATCAATAAAATCAACACACATAGAAAATTTAATCTGACATTGTTTCGTTACCTTTATCTCTACATCCTTGTTTACCCAACCTAATGGATAGGGGCTAGGATGATTGTGAACCTCCAATCCAAGCTTACTGACCAGATCCACTGTTATGAGATTATCCCTGAACTAGAGTTGAACATAACATCTATCTTGGTCTTCTTGACCTGAATCTTGATGTGTAAGAGCTTGGTCATCTCCTTCTCATATTGGTGATGAAGGCCACTCATATTCACCTCCTTTTGCACAGATCTGTAGATAATCTTGTCATCCACATCCGAGCTACTTTCAACTTGATTGCTTGAATTTGTGGCTAGAAGGTTCCTTTTATTTCCATCCTTCTTACGGTTCTTCGGGTTAAGCTCTGGATGTAGTTTCCAACACTTTTCCTCGGTGTGGCCATCAATGTTGCAATGATTGCAATGGTTGTTGGGATCTTTACTCTGTTGTGAAGTGGCTACTGTCTTCTTATCTTTTCCCCCTTTCCACTTCTTCTTCCCCTCCTTGGAAGCTTCCTGGTGCTCTTTTTGCTTCAAACCACTTGTTTGCCCTTTCTTTTGGCCTATGTTTTTTAGGTATTGTTCCTGTACACACGCCTCATCCACTGTCCTTGGCTTGAAGAGCATCACCTGCTTTCATATATGACTATGTAACCCCCCCCAGATATTTGAGGAGTACATCTGGATTCTTGGGAGAGATACCTAGCATGATGGCCATCTTTGTGAACTCAATGGTGTACTCCTATACACTATGCCCCTACCTTTTCGTGAAGTAGTGAAACTAGATCCATTGGTCCTCTACATACTCGATAGGGTAGAATTGGGACTTGATGAGGGATTTGAAGTCCTCCCACCTAGTTACTGGTGGATCACCTTCTGTTAGAAAAGTGGGTGTGCTCATTTAACCATAGGCAACATAGCAATATTGTCACCCAACCATAGGCACAAAGGCCACCCCCAAGCACCTTAACCTTGACA
>ML797563.1:45827-56446 GCA_009831015.1 Picea engelmannii
TTATATCTTCTAAGATTATAGAATTAGAATAAGTCTGTCTCATGGGCTCCCTTTATGTTATCCCTTTTGAACTTGATCTCCTTGAAGATTTTGATTCCCCATGCACACCTTGTGTTCTTGATATTTCGTCAAACTCAGAATCTTGAACAATTTATTGAACAAGAAATACTTCTCGCCCTCCTGGCGTTCTTCTACTCGATGCACTCCTTATAGATATTTTCCTCATAGATTATTCAGTAACTCTGTATCACTCTCAAAATTGACACATATTTCTTCTCTGCACACTTGCACCAACTCAATTCCCACTTGGTAGAGTTAT
Source organism: Picea engelmannii (assembly GCA_009831015.1). Classification (NCBI taxonomy): domain Eukaryota; kingdom Viridiplantae; phylum Streptophyta; class Pinopsida; order Pinales; family Pinaceae; genus Picea; species Picea engelmannii. The sequence goes on from ML797563.1 coordinate 46,147, forward strand.
ATAGAGTCCTCAGTAACTCTAGTTCTTTCTGAACTCAATACAGAGATCTTCGCATGCACTCCTTTCACTTCTGTTGATGAACGTTCAATGGTATCTCTCCTAATCTTTCCCTTGAGGTTAGACCTCTATCAACGCACTTCTTTCAGACTATGTGCACTCCTTTCACTCGGAAACTCAAAGCCGAGAAATGATTGAAACTCATGTAATACTTCACCAGTTATGCATTTAAAAAATGAAAATGCATAAAAACATATTAAGCATACATAAACACATGATATGCAAGAAAAAATTCTTTTCTATTATCTTTGTGTGTCTATACAAATGATTTACAAAAACTAGACTCTAACAAGTCTCGGTTCTCTCTCTCTCTCTTTCTCTCTCTCTCTCAGAACTATTCTTCCTCTAAGGCCTCTCTACCCAGACCTCTCTATCCTTCTTTGCCTATCTTCCTTTCTTCCTTCCCTTCTTGAAATCTGAAACAAGATCTCATTACAAGAGAGGGGATTTGCGAGCTCGTCCTCTCTCACCTAACCTCATTAATTACATTGAGGCCTCATAAAGGTTTACCGAGACCTGACTACAATCTGGGCTTGCTACAATCAACCCTTTAATTGAAATCCAACCACTACCTGTACAAAGGAACAACTTGGCATTAAAATCCTTACAACGTAAATCCCCGTGGGATATGAATTCAAATTTAAAAATGTGAGAGGTTCAATGCCTCTCTTTCTTCTGAAATGCACGTTGATGTGCTGGAATGATGGTGTGCTTCTCAGGTGGAGAAATGCTCCTTCATCATACTCCCCTACTAGGAAAAACATGAGCTCCTTCTCATGAGCTCCTGCTCATGAGCTCCCCTTCTCCAGTATTGAAATCCAACTAGATCCCAAATTCTCTTCTGGAGTTGTCCTCTTTCTCCTGTCCATCTATGTTGTTGTTGCTTCTTCCTTTTCTTCTTCTGATTCTTCCTTGCTGTTATGATAGGCTCTCTTCTCTTCAAATCTCCTTTGTTGATTTATTCTATTGACCTCAACATCAGATTGCTGATCTCTTCTATTACTCTGTCCAGCTGCTCCAGTGGCTTGTTCTTCTTACGCAGTCTTATCTATTGCACTTCATCCTTATTAATTTGTAGATATACTTGATCCCCCATGCTATATTTATCTCCCTTTTTGGCATCGAGTTTACACTCTATTGCATATTTCAATTCCACAGTCTCATCACAAAGTTGTTGCTCAGTTCCCTCTTTCACTGGCATGTCTCCAACTCCTTCCAACCATTCCTCTGGTTGGTTTTCTTCTCTATCTGTCTCCAACTTGACCTGTTGGATGTTCAATATTTGCACCATCACCCTTCTCTCCAAGGCTTCCAATTCTTCATACAGATCAACAAAATCCATGTTGTCTACTTCCTCTTCTATTATAAGATCCAGTGCTACATTCATCTCCTGTTCAGATTCCTCGCTGAAAATTTTGAGCCAATCCTCTGAATGCTCTTCTCCTCCTGTTTCCTGTTGAGTGATCATATCGACTATGTGCTCCTCTTATGTTGGGGAATATTTTTATGTCTACTTCGTTTATTATTCCTCTATGACATTCAATACTCACTATTTTTCTTATGTTGCTGCATCTGCAACACATTCTCTGGCCTCAACTGGGTTGCTTGGTAGGAATACCCGAATTCCCCAAATGATCAAAACGCTCCTCTGATCATCTTTTGCTAGCATTCCTTGCCGATCCAAAATCACCTTCGAGTTCATGAGACTATCATACAATCTCATCTCCTCTCCCTTGCCCACCCGACAATCTAGTATTTTTTTCTTGCCCATCTGGTAGTCTATGAGATCCTCCAATGACCCCATCTCATTGCCTACCTAGAAATATGAACTTTCATTATTTCTTCCCTAGCAGTATATGAGACCTCTACTTGGTATCTTTCTAATGCCTCCACCTGGTCTCTTTCCATTGTCCACCTGGTAATTTGAAATTCGATTTCCACCCACCTGGAAGTTTATGAGATCTTCATCTGATCTCTCTTTCTCCTCCTTGTCGCTGAGACTCCTCCTAGTTTCTGGTTCACATATGTGAATTAGTTTCTCCTCTATGTCACTGAGGTTTTCAGTATGCCTCAACCACCTTTTCATCATCCTTCACTGTCCTCTGGCCAACAATTTCTTAATCAACCATTTCACCTTCTTCATCATGGGCCATTCATACACATACTGTGTTTTTGCATCCTTCTGCATTTCAAATGCGAACTTCTCCATTCTGGCTCTTATCTCAGTGATTTCTTCATCAAATTTTTATTTACTCTTATGCTGGCGGTCTCCTCTTCGACCAGGATCATGGCCTTCAGTATCCATTTCCACCTTTTATCTTCCCTCCTGGAAAACCTATGGATCACTCTATATCTGAGAGCATCTCCATATTCTCTTACAGCTCCCTTGGCTATTTAAATTTTTGTTGTTACGTCCATGCAACAACCTCCTCACAGAATACCAATGATCTTCTTTCCTTTTCACCTCTTTCTTGTTTATTGCCTACAAGAAAATATAGAATCTTCTGATACCACTTGATGTCATCAGATTATCCCTTTTTCCTACATAAATCAATTATGTGCTTTGATACCACCATATGGTATTAGAGTATCTCATGTCACTGTCTCACCCTTTGCTTGCTATCTACAAGAAAAATTTCATCCTCTAGTACTACTCGATGTAGTCAAATGATCCCCTTCATCTCCTTCGCCTGAAGTCTATAGATGAAGATCAAGTTCTGATACCACTTGATGTAGCCCCCCTCCCCTTCAGGGTTCTGCAACCTCTCGATCTCTGGATCATTCTTCGTCCTTGAGTTGGAACAACTCTTTCATCCCTATTGGAACCTTTATTAAAAACATCCACTGTCCTTTTATGAAACTTGTCCTCTGTGAGAAATCACCAAGCATGAGCTTCACCTCCACGCGACCACAGGTTGTGACTACACACCTACATAAGAAGTGTTTCGAGACTTTGTGTGTCAAGACTTCAACGTGTCAGCCACCTTGATTCTCCCGATAGTCGATTCCCAATAAGGGATTAATGACCATTAGTTCCCTATGCTCATGTGATCATTCCCAAGACCACAGGCTTAACCTAAACGATGTGTCGCATTTCACGACTTTGAGACTTTCGATGCAGGGTGACCCACCTCCTCTAGCTCTTGAGTTTCAAGAATGGCTTAACTTCCTTAGCTCCTCCTTTGTCCTTTGTCCATGTGGCCCTCTCTTATGACCTGGGCTAATCCTCTGAGCATGCCAAAACTTCACATTTCGTGAAGTTGGAATACAACCTAACACCTGTCCTTCGAAAGTCGGATCCCTAAACTTTGGATGTCCCCTCACCCAAATCAATGATCACGACTCTCTTGTTATGTGATGGCTCAAATAATATCGCGAGTTCAGACCTCATGATTTCTCAACTCTACCCTTTTACTTTCTCCAGTAGTGAGTTAGCAAAATGTTGATCTCTTTCCATGAGTCCCTCCAAACAAACGGTTTTGATGAAGTTGGAATGATCAAAGGCTATGATCTGTTCCCTCCTTTGACTCTTCATCTCTACGAGTCAACGAAATGATAACCTTTCGCCACATGCCCTCCTTGACAACAGGGGGTCACGATGATTTCAGAATGATCAACGACTATAATCCTTTCAGTATGATCAACAACGATGATATGATCGGGACAATCAACGGATGTGATCATTTCATGAGTTGGCACTTTGTGAATTCTCTTGACTCTATCCTTTGACTTCTTCCCCCTATGAGTTAACGAAATGTTGAACTCTTTCCATGTGTCCCCCTTGATGGATGACCACGATCAAATCATGAATTTGCACATTGCGGGTTCGAATAGTTATGTTATTTGACCTTCGCACTCTGCGAGTCAGCAAAACGTCGAGCTCTCACCATGTATCCTTCCCGATGGATGGTCTCAATGATTTTGAAACTTCTCTCATGCACTATCCTCTGGATCCAATGACAGTTGGTCCATGTGCCATATCCGATGGCTAAGATATATTCTCCTCTTGTACACTCTTCACGTTGTTTGGACATGGATTTTGACAGTCTAGATATTCTCCTCTGCTCGATCCAATGGATGTGATGTTATCACGAGTTTTCATTTCGTGAGTTCTCACAAACCTTCCCATTGACTCCTCTAAGTCACCAATCAACAAAATGATGAGATTCTTCCATGCATCCTTTCCGATGGATGGTTGGGACTTCATGACTTTGCAAATCCCACTCTCTTGTGAAAATCCAAAGGCTTAAACTTTGTGCAAGTTCCTATGGATACAACGACTATTGGTCCACGTGCCCAGATATGATGGCTAAGATCTGATCTCCTCCTGTGCTCATTCCTCCTCTACCTAGACGTGGATCTAATGGTCTAGATTCCTCATTACAACTGACCAGATGGATTTTTTTTCTCCTCCTGCTGATCTTGGAATTTTCTTTGACTTAGAATATTATGTCCATGTTCAAAAGGTCTCAGCCTTTGAACTTCCTTCCTGCGAACTCGACTCTTGGTCTTGCTTGCATGTTTGAAGGAATTATATCTTTTGAGATTATAGACTTAGAATAATTATGTCTCATGCGCTCTCCTTATGTTATCCCTTTTGATCTTTATCTCCGAAAATATTTCAATTCCCCATGCACACCTTGCGTTCTTGGGATTTTGTCAAACGCAGAATCTCAAAGAATTTCTTAAACAAGAAATACTTCTCTCCCTCCTTTCATTTTTCTTATCGATGTGCTCCTTGTAGATATTTTCCTCACATAGTATTGAGTAGCTCTGTCTCTCTCTCGAACTCGACACGAATTTCTTCTGTGCACACTTGCACTGGCTCAATGCCCACCTGGCAGAGTTCTACAGAGTCCTTAGTAACTCTGGTTCTCTCTGAACTCAATAGAGAGATATTCCCATGCACTCCTTGCACTTCTGCTGATGAAGGTTCAATGGTATCTCTCATGATCTTTCCCTTGAGGTTAGACCTCTCTCAACACACTCCTTCCATACTATGTGCACCCCTTGCACTTAGAAGCTCAAAGATGAGAAACGATTGAAACTCATGCAATACTTCACCAGCTACGCATTTAAAACATGAAAATCCATAAAAACATATAAAACATACATAAACACATGATATGTTGGGGAAACTGATTTTCTATTATCTCTGTGTGTCTATACAGATGATTTTCAAAAACTAGACTGTAACAAGTCTCAGTTATCTCTAACTCTCTCTCTCTCTCCCATAACTATTCTAACTCTAAGCTGGCCTCTCTACCCAGAACTCTCTATCCTTATCTACCTATCTTCCTTTCTTCCTTCCCTTCTTGAAATCTGAAACAAGATCTCATTACAAGAGAGGGGCTTTGGGAGTGCGTCCTCTCTCACCTAACCTCATCAATTACATTGAGGCCTCATAAAGGTTTACCCAGACCTAACTACGATCTGGGCCTGCTACAAGAAACCCTTTAATCGAAATCCAACCATTACCTGTACAAAGGCATGGCTTGGAATTAAAATCCTTACAATGAAAATCCTTGGGGGATCTGATTTCAAATTTAAAAATTTGAGAGGTTCAATGCCTCTCTTTCTCCTGAAATGTGTATTGATGTGCTAGAATGCTAGCGCATTATTGAGGTGGAGCGAAGCTCCTGCATCACTTAGTAATTTCTCCATTAACTTTATTATTTAAATAATTTCTTTTGTATCCACTTTGACATATAGTAGACTCTTCACTTCACTTTATTATTTACCTTCTAAAATCTCTTAAGCCACTTTCCTTATTTTAGGGCTAACCCACTTCTAACCACTTGTCCACTTAGTAAATTCTCCATTAAATTTATTATTTAAATAATTTATTTTGTATCCACTTTGACTTATAGTACACTCACCACTTAAATTTATTATTTAAATAATTTCTTCTTTGCAAACACTTTCACTACCTTGATCTTTTGGGGCTTTGAGATGACTCATGAGGGTTCTCCAACTTCACATGGCCATAACTTTCTAACCGTGAGGAGTTATGTGACATTCCACATGCCATCAGAAATGGAATGACATGTACTATCCATATAGAATAGTCTTACCTGTAAAAAAAATAAAAAATCATACCATTTTCCATCAAACAAATTTGGGTCCATTACCCAAACCTTTGTGCTACCAGAATTTTCTACCGAACGTTTTTCAAGGGTTGACATCAATGAAAACCAACACAATTAATAAAAAATATCCCCTTTGGCATTGATGGAAACACTATGATGAAATAATGAAGTCATATCACTCATGCTCCCCTTGTTAACATTGCTTCCCTTGGAACCATGCCTATGTGCTCTCTCTCCAAGTATTTCTATCATGCATATGATAAATCTCTCCCCCTTTGTCTCAATGGAAAATGTATCTTTCCATTCGGGCCTTCTCCCCCTAACTGAAATGTCCTTGGGGATACTCCCCCTTACTAAACTCTACCTAAAACTAATCTCCAACCTGAACTTTCCTCTTTATGGTGCTTCCTCATGTAAATATAAGACATATAAGATAAGCATTAAAAAGAATTCATTTTGGAGTAGAAATTACTTTGAGTCTCTGGAGACGATACTTAAAGAATTCCCATGGAAGCGATTTTGTAAATATGTATGCCACTTGTTCTTTTGTGCCCACATATTCAACTCTAATGTTCTTCTCTCCAACCTATTCCCATAGAAAGTGATACTTGATTTGAATGTGCTTCGTTTTGTAGTGCATCGTCGGGTTCTTTGAGATACTGATGGTTCTTGTATTACCACAATAGATTGGAATTTGCTCATCATACTCAACTTGTATAACTGTCAGAGTTTGTTTAATCCATAGAACCTATGTACAACATGTTGTTGTTGCAATATACTATGCCTTGGTTGTAGATAAATATACTGATGATTGTTTCTTTCCTAGCCAAGATACTAAACACTCACCCAAGTAGAACATTTCTCGATTGGTGCTTCATCGATCATCAATGCAACCTTCCCAATATGCATATTTTTAGGTAATAAGTGATATATCCTTTCCTTTTGGATACCATAATCCAAACTCTTATGTTCCTTTGAAATATCTGAAAATCTTCTTCACTGCTATGACATGTGATTCCTTTCATGCTTCTTGAAATCGTGCCACCTGTCCAACTTCTTGCATTACATCTGGTCTAGATGTTTTTGCATATAGTAAGATACAAATCATTGACCTATATTTCCTCTAGTTTGTGGACTTTGAATTATCATCTTTTCTCGAATTGCAACTAGTTTGCATAAGAGTGGTAACTAGTTTGTAATCTTCCATTCTGAACCTCTTTATCATTTATATGATATACTTAGTTTGATAAAAATAAAAATACCTTGGTTTCTTTGATGTATCTAAAGACCCAGAAAGAAGGATAGTTCTTTGATGCAGTACCCCTTTCTCTCCTAAGGTTTGTGTGACCTCCTAGTCTAGGATAAATCAAGAAACTGATTCTGATTGAATCTTTGGGTCTCGACAAGACACCAAACCCACTTACACAGGTCCTTTCTCCAAAGATGCAGGTTGTAGGAGACCCGCGAGCCCTCTCCTGAGTGTTGTTCAAACCTTAGTGCCAAATGGACTCTAGCTCTCCTCTGGCTAAGCCCTTACCTTCACATGACCATGGTTGTGACAACTCGCCTGATCAAAAGACGCGTCGCAATTTCACGTTTCGCGACTCTGGGAGTGCTACTACCTCCATTCCCCCATTAGCTGAAATCATGATGACCCTATATCTACGAACCATATCTTTCATTGATCGACAACTGCAATCAAATCAACATTTCGTGTTTCATGACTTTGGAGTCTCCTTTCCTCTGTTCTTCCGATAGTCAAAATTGCGATGGTGCTGGATCGACGAGTCAGATATCCCCTTTGATCAACAACTCAGATCATGTTGTGATTTTGCATTTCACAATTTATCGTGACTCAACCTTTGACTCCTTCAAGTCACGAGTCAGGGTAATGTTGATATCTCTCAACGTGTCCTCCTTGACAATGGACAGTCTAAATGACTTCAGAATTTCGTGACCTTGCTCCTCATGTGTGCCTTCAAAGCTTCAATGCTAATGCACTTTTCCTCGATTGGATGACTACACTTCTCTTGTGCTTGGACCGAACAAATCAGATCCTTCCTCCTCTATAGTTTCTCCTTGTTTTCTGGACGTTGATTAGAGAGTCCATATCTTTCCCCCTGAACTTCCATTTTCTTCAGACTTAGAATATTTTCGAAGGTTTCAAAGGCTTCGACCTTTATCCTTTCCGCTAGTCCGTTTCTTGGATCTCATTAACACTTATGAAAATTCTTATTCCTCCTGATCTTGGTCTCGTGAAGACTTTGATTTCCCATGCACTCCTTGTGTTTTAAGGATTTTGGTAACTCAGATCCGAAGGATTTCTTGAAGAAAAATTCCTCTTGCCCTCCTAGAGTTCACCTTTTCTAGTTCTTTGACTTCTCGCAAGTTCCCTTTGACACTTAGTCGAATCTCGGATCTGTGCACTCCTTGCACCAGATATTTATGCAAGGTTTTGGATTCTTACAGATGATTGTGCATGCCTTGCACCAGACTTTTTTCACTCCTTACAAATGGAAAGTTTCATGTTATCTCTTCTGAACTTTAGAATTGAAACAGATCTCATTGACACACTCCTTGTGTTCTGTGTGCACACCTTGCACTACTTCAAAAGAGAAACAATTGAAACTTGTCCTAACATTCACAGTCCCATATATTGCTAACGAAATTCATTCATTCATTCATGAAAGAATAATAAAAGATAATTGCAAGAAATGTTCACACACCATGCCTTGAATGAATTTTCCTCTATTATATTTTCAAAAGTTAAAAATGGATACAATTGAAATCAAAATCAACAACTGAAAAACTCCAATCTCCTACTAACTTGCAGCTATCTAACCTGCAATTGTCTAATATGCAGTCAGCCTCATTTGGGCGTACAAAACCTCTATATATCTCATAGGGATCTTAGTTTTTCCACTGCCTACGTGTCTACATTACAACCTACCCTATAGCTATTTTAGTGCAGTTGCATTCCAGAGCCAGATTGGAAACTCCCACTTCTTCGCTCACGATTGCTCAAGTGTGCCTCAAAAGAGTATTTTGGCGCTGAGTTAAGGCATAATTCAAAATATCTCCTACAACTTATAGCGTTGAGATCTCGTACATGTTCCCAGATGCTAATGGGTCTTGCTCCACGTATTTGATAGTGATGCTCTTGCATCACACTCCCCTAGACAACAATTCATGTACTCCTATCCATGAGCTCCTGCACCGACTGTCCATGCTTCTGTATAGAAGCTTTATTTTCACAACTAGCATCTTCTATTGGGTGTCCCTTCCACATGACCAAATATTCAAAATAGGTCTTCCTCCTAGTCTTTTTTCCAATCCTCTGATCAACAATCTTCTCCATCTGTGGTTTTTTTACTATAGGCATTTGTTTCTCCCATTAGACCTTCTCTCGATATTATGATCCCTTTACGTCATCTTTCCTATAAGGACATAGGTCTGAAACATTGAATATGGGTGATATTCCCACATAATCTAGCAGCTCAATCTCATAGGCGTTTTCATCAAACTTCCTCAATATTCTACATGGCCCTATCTTCTTCATTTTTAACTTGTTATATGTTCCTCTAGGGAACCTTTCTTTCTTGAGATGTGCCAGAATCTAATCTCCCACTTCAAATTGAAGTTCTCTGTAATTTTGATCAGCTATGCGCTTGCACTCTTCGTTAGAGCTTGTTGATGGGCGAAATTGAATGCTCGTCAACTGGAAGAGTGGATCTGGTCGGGGGTTGTCTGACTAACCCAAGCCATTTGAGATGAACCACCCTGACGGGTTTAGCGGCTCCGTTGGCCGATCTAAGTCCTAGGAAAATGAAAGAAATGTAACTAAAGGAACTAATCTGAAAAAAACAAAAATTAAAGAAAACTAATAAACAAATTTGAAATAAATATATATAGTCTATTGTCTATACTATACAACAATAATTCTATAAAATTAAATGTTCAATTATCAAAAAAATTAGATATATTTACAACTATACAATATTTACATATTACATATTTAAATGAAAACCTGCAAAAATCATTTGTAAACTGTCCTAAGACAACAAAACTATTGTTTTTTGATTTTTATAATTTTATGAGAGAAATTAAATAAAAACTATCTAAGATAAGCAACTAAAATAATAATTCTAACTATA
>ML797563.1:56601-76388 GCA_009831015.1 Picea engelmannii
TATATATATATATATAAAGTAATGCTTCAGGTTTGTCCTGCATACAATAGTTGATTCAGTTGTTCGGTGGGAGGAAACCCGCACCAGATTCTCCACAATCTTCTCATAAATAGAAAGCAGTAGTGCTCTTCAAATATAAATGACAGGACAAACAAGACATAAAAAATGAAAGCAATCTTATAATTTACAAATCATCGCAGTTAGATAAATCCCTGTGCAAGATTTGTACAGAATAGTTCAATTAATGAAGAAGATAAACCTTTATTCATTAAATTGAAACGGATTAATTGATGTACTAAAAAGAAATAAGAGACATCATATATGGACAACACATAAACCAAATCACATCAACATGCAATGAATTATGATAGCTAAAGTAGTCGATAATTGATTGCAAACTGATATGAAGAAAACTTGAAATAAAATTTTGATATATTGAAAGCTAAAGATGTTGCAAGACATCAACTTTCATCCCAGTCTATATCATTATAAATCCATAGTCTGATTCTCCCAACAATTGATGATGGGTCCATTACAAAAAATAACAAGTATTTAAAGGCCACAGGGTGAAACATCCCTGTGGGAATTATCAAAAGCAGTTTACAAAAAATATGGGAATCAATCTCCCAAGTCCCTATTTCTGCCAATGACTAATAGCTTAAAACAAAACTATATCTAAACTGCCACAGCATGTCCAATTTGTCAATGAAATTCATAGGTACCTATGGGTAGACAAGAATACACAAGTTTAGATAATGTTTTATTGATAAAATTAACGAAAAATCTAAATTTTAAGACTAGTTACATAATCTTGCGATTCTGTAGCTGGTCTAATTTGAAAACAGAATCATTTTAAATCAATCAAATGATAACAAAATATATTCGACCTATTAAACCAAATCTTTTATTGCTAAAGAAAATCGTTCATGCTAGAAATAACCAGATTCTTTATGCCATTTTGAAACAAATGAAATCATAATTGAATTAATCAAATGATAACAGGATATGTACGATCTGTCAAACAACTCTTGTTACCAATTCAAAGCAGACAGAATCACTTAGACAATTCAAAATCAATGAAGTCATTTTCATGAATCAATTTCAATCGACACAAACTGTAACCGATCAAACAAATCATTCATATTCATTTAACACAAATGCAATATTTTATGTTGACTCAGAAATTAACAAAATCGTTTTTAAATCCAAAACGAACAGAGTTGTTTTTTCGAATCAATGGATTACATTGTATTCATCAAACCCATCCCTGATATTGATGCATTTCATACATAAAAGACCATGCTAATTCAAGCATACAGAATCGTCTCAAAATCAAGCCGAAAGAAATGAATCGAACTATATTAGAGCCGACACAATCGATATGCTTAATGAAAAATCATATCAATCAAAACATAGCTACATGATTTTAGGAAAAAAATATTTTATACAGGTCGAATGCAATCATAATCCATATGAAAATATTTATTCAAAACGAAACATAATCGTTTCTGGTAAATCAAAGTCAACAGGATTGTTTTGAATCTATTACAAACAAACAGAACTAATCGAAAGTAAACCCAATCGACTACCTTGAGAGCAATAAAATCGCTTTAATCGAATCATAGTTGTGTCCGAATTTAGCAAACAAATATTCTGTACATGATTCATAATGAAATCATTTTTAGTACTCCGAATATAACAAAATCGTTTTGAATCTAAACAAACAAACAGGACTAATCGAAAGCAAACCCCAATCGGTCATATTCATTCAAACCAACTCATAAAACAAAATCGATGGTTGAATACATACTTGGGCATTAAGAAAATGCTTCGATCATGATAATTTTGAATTGACAAAGGCTGTTGTTGCTTCGACATTTCTAAAGACAATTGAACCGATGGCTTTTTGTTTCTTCTCGTTGGCCTGTAGCCTGTCGTTCTCCTTTGACAGGACTGTCACCTGTTCCTCTAATGATTTTATCTTAGATTGCAACAGGGGGACGTCGGTGTAATAATGTTCAAGCCAGGAATTACATTGGGTACATGGTGATTGATCGGGCTTTGGCATCACAGGCGAGGGTTCTTTCAAGTTACCAGGGGTTTGATTGTGAAGCTTGATTCCCAAGTAGTTTGGGTCGTTTTTGAGGCACGGAGGTAAGTTGGAAACATAGTCATAGGGTTCCATAGAGCATAGGCCATGAGAATAGGGGTATTCCTCAGTCAAGAATCGTTCAATTTTGGAGTCCGAGTCCTCGCTTAATACTATCGGCTTCTGGTCAACGTTTTTCTTAGGTTTGTTCCTAGCACATCTCCATATCCATCGGGAATTTTTCTTTCCCTTACTGTTGACAACGGTATCACCTTTTCCTTTCTTCCTCACAGGCTTCTTGACGGCCTTAGTATTGTCATTAGCACACAAGTCATCCATGGTATCAGGTAGGTCCATGTCAGGGCAATCCGAGGGTTTGACAGGGGGTAGAAGGATATGAAGTGGCACGGCTGGTCCAACCAGAGTTTCAGTAACCAAAATCTTGTCCACTTTGACAAACTCGGGAGTGGCAAAGCCATTCCTTGATAGGAAGGCTTGCCAACAGTCACCAGTAAGGCTCAAATGGTGGACGATAATAACTTTGATCAAGCTGTGATGGAAAAGGCTGCTATCAGCCTTTTCATGCTTGAATCTTTTGGACATCTTGTACAGACTATGCAAAAGATAATGTGGCATATTCAGAGGGTAGCCTATAAAATTCATCAATAACCAAAGATGATACAGAAATACCAAGCCATAATGCCCTTCACAGGTCACAAACTACTTAACAATTGCCAAAAGATCGTGCCACTTGGGTTTGAGGGTAGCAAGAGATATACCTCTATCGCAGCTAACAATATTTTTTGATGTGAAAAGGACTGGCCACGGCACCTCGTCTACTTTGAAATTTTTAAACCACCTTTTCCATGTAGCTGGTAGTCCCGTAGCTGAACTTAGGAATTCCTCATTAAGCTCGAGCTGTATGTCTCTGACCTTAGCCCTGCACCCGTCGAAGGTGAGGGTGAACCGTTGGGCAACCAAAAGGTTGAAACCCTCAAATCTTTGGATAAACACTAGCCAACCACTATTTTCCAAATCTTCCCAAGCATTATCGAATAGCAATAGATTTTGGATACCATTTGGTTCTATGCGCACCACAAGTGCCATATAAGGGAATACACAGCGAGCAGGGTGAACGGTCAAGGGTTTGAACAGAGTATACGTCGGACCGATAGCTCACAGGATCCCCAAATCCAACAGAGCTAACGCGGGATAGAAAGCAAGCATTAACACCTGAGTGTGCAAGGGTGGTGGAGCTAGATCAGCCCATGGAAAACAGTCATATCCAAATGTACAATCGACGACGCATATGGAGATTCAAATCACTATTGCAATGCCAATAAAACAACCATTGAAAACTATGATGAGTCGAACCACGTGTTTGCATAAGCATAGTGTTTGCATGGTTTTAAAATCAAAATAATGTTTCGAATAAGGATTTGACCATAAAACTCATACATTGCATGAAACTATTGAATTAAGGGTCTAATCATCAAGTCAATGTTTTCATGAAACCAATGTGCCAAGGAAATCGATGAAAGACTATAAAACATCAAACCACCAATGTATTAAGGACTCAATGACACTCATTATCATATCATCACAATCTTATAAAAATGAAATCATATTAACAACAAGAGAATGCCAAATGAGTAAAGATTTTGGTGTCTTGCCAACTATGCGACTATAATTAAATTGGAAATGCAATGAACACATAGACAAAGAGTGACCAAAATAATACAGTGAATTTTTTAATGTGACTTCGAAATTAAAGTTTTCACGCTTGCAGTCATGAAAACGAGAACAAAGGCAGGTGTGCAAATGCGCGAAATAATAGTGTTGTTTTATTCGAAGATTGCGATGAAGATCAAGGGTTCCAAAACACTTGTGTGGGCATCTTATAAAGATAGGATAAAAATGTGAAATGGCTGCCAACAATGGAGACACACTGGTAGAAGCAGTTATCTCTACCAAAAGAACAAATTCAGATTGTGATAACAAGAATAATTCAAACTCAAAAACAACCAGAAAATCATTTAAACATCATCATTAATCGAATATTCCAGCAGTGCTTAAAAGGATAAAAACTGATAACAGTCTTAAGATCAGTGAGACACGATATTAAAGATAAAATCTCCAATACTATTGACACGGCCACTACTGCCAGCAGGCATCCATAGCCTCGACAAGGTTGTCATTTAACCCACTCTAATATCTGTATCCTGCCAAGAAGTTCCAGATCATAATAAAGGACATTTTAAGGTCAAGAGATTGCATATTTGCAAATTTTCATATACCCGACATTGCTTCGCTGCCAGCGGGCCTGTTCAGTACCCCAGCGAAGTTGTCTTCGCATCATGCATGCATTTACCTGCTGCCAGCAGACCTGTTCAGCATCCCGGTGGGTTTACAAACACTTCCCAAAACTCTTTTAATGATTTATTTTGTTTTTTAAAGATATATAATCAAGCGGGGTGACACTAAAAATTATGATATTTTAACATATTTTTTATTTTTTTTACAGACCTCAACAGAATTTTTTAGAACCGTCCTTCATTAAGATCTAGAGATGGTTTATTTACAGATCCAACCTTCTAAGGTAGGGAGACATCTTCTGATTCATTTCCTTAAGGAACAGGGACAGCGTAAAAAGATAATAGATGATCGCGACAGGCTTTACTCACAGATCAAAATCACTTAACTTCTTTCAAACAACAGTTTTTTCAACACAGATGTAAATTTCAGAAGTATATAATTGATGTTTATACAATGTTTCAGTAGTCATTTTAGTGAAATAATTTTCTGTTTTCCTTGTCTGAATAGTTCAGCGTGCAGGTATGTGTATTTCCAAAAACAAAACTGATAAGCATAAGGGGAAAAATCGAAATCAAAAAAGTAAAAGAAAAGCAAAAAGAAAAATATGTACATAGTATACAAAGGGTTGTCATCAAGCGAAATAGCTTTTCAGATCTTGGCCATTCACCGGATAGGTGTCAGGCTGCCCCTCTATATCCTGTAATTGGAAAGAGTTGGGACCCAATTTCTCAGCGATTAAAAACGGTCCAAGCCATAAGTTTTGAAATTTCGTGTTCTCTCCCTTTCCCTCATGCGGTTTGTCCCATTTCAAAACAATATCACCTACTTCGAAGTTCCTATCAGAGGCAGAGTTGGCATCAAACCAGCTTTTGACAACTAGTTGATGCTGATCTAACTTACGTTTAGCTTGAGCTCTTACCTCCTCTAGTTTTATTAAAGCGCTAATTCAGTTTTCCAAAGGGGGACAGTCTTCTTCTTGTATTTTCTGCGATAGCTGTAGTGAGGGAAGAAGAATGCGTGGTGGTAGAATTTCTTCTCTACCATAGACAAGAAAAAAGGGAGAGTTACCTACAACAGTTTTTGGTGTTACCCTATCAGCCTAGATTGCGTTTAATAGTGCATTATGCCAGTTTTTGTGATTCTCAGAAACCATTCTCTTGATGATTTTAATCAGATTCTTATTTGTTGATTCTGCCAATCCATTGCCCTGGGGGTAATAGCTGGAAGAATACTTCAATTTAATTCCTTTTTCTAAAGAGAACTCGCTCATCTCAAAAGACGAAAAGTAAGAAGCATTATCAAATACTAAACAGTCAGGGATACCAAAACGAGTGATAATATTTGAATTTAAAAAGGCGATTACCTGACTGGTATTCACAGTTCTTAATGCAGCAGCTTCAGACCACCTGGTGAAATAATCTGTGGCTGTTGTGATAAAATTATGTTTCTGTGAGGATGGTGGATTGATTGGACCTATAATATCAAGGCCCCACTGCTGAAAAGGAGAGTCTACTGAAACAGGCTGCAAAGGAAAGGTTGGTTTTTGTAACCGCCCTAATGCTTTTTGACAAATAATACACTTACGGCAGAAGGCATGGGCGTCTCTAAAAAGTGTGGGCCAATAATAATCGGCTCTCAAAACTTTATGGGCAGTGGTGTCACCACCAAAATTCCCACCAACTTCTCATGCATGCAACTCTAGCAAGACTTTTTCTGCTTCGTCTTTCTCAAGACAGCACATCAGTACGCCATAAAAAAAATTACGAAACAAAATACCATTAACCAAATGAAAGAAGGCATATTTTAATCTTAATGCTCTTATTTTAGTGGGATCCAGGTGACGGGGGGCTGACCCATGTTCAAGACAGAATTTTATATTTTCATACCATGGACTGACAAAGTTTTGTGCACACCAGATTGCATTTTGATTGTGTTGTCCTAGGTTTGACCTATTGTTTTCTTCTTGCTGTCCTACTGCTGAATCAACAACTAACTTGCATAACCCTTGGCCTCTCACTATCTGAGCTGGGCTAATTTTTATGTCGTACTCCTGTAAGGAGGTAACCCAGTTAGCCCTCTTTTCACCTAGTTCTTTCTGCGCTAACAGGTTCCTGATGGCTGGATAAGGGACAATAACTTTCATCTTAGATTTCAAAAGATAAGACCGGAAGTGTTTGACTACTTTGAAAACAATGTAGGCTTGCAGATCTACTGCTGGGTAATTAATTTCCATGCCTTTGAAAGAAGAGCTCCTAAAGGCAATGGGTACTTCATTGTTTTCAGCGTTCTTTTGAGTTAGGACTGCAGCGTAGGAGCGATCAGAAGCAAATGTGTAAAGCGTGAAATCTTGCGAAAAGTCAGGGCTCATGAGAGAAGGAGCATCTATTATGGCCTTTTTTATTGCATTAAAAGCGTGATTTTCTAAGGGTCCCCAATGATACTGTGCGTCTTTCTTAATTAGGTTCTGTAAAGGTTTGACCATTTCGGAGAAACTGGGGACGAATCTCCTGACGAAGTTTATCTGGCCTAAGAAAGACTATATAGACTTTTTGGATGTAGGAGGGGGAAGTTTCGAGATGACTTGAGTCCTTTCGAGGTCGATAATCATCCCTTTGCTTGACACAATGAAGCCTAAGAGTTTACCTTGTTCTACTGCGAAGATAGATTTTTTAGGATTCAAGGAAATGTCGTATTTACGACATCGCTGTAGAACGACTCTTAAATGAGCTAGATGATCGGTTTTGTTTTTAGAAAATACAGTAACATAATCTAAGTAAATTACGACGGACTGATTTATTAAGCCTTGAAAAATGATGTCCATCGCTCTCTGGAAAGTGGCACCAGCATTAATTAGTCCAAAGGGCATTTTTCGATAAGCGTAGGTGCCCCATGGAGTGCGGAACGTAGTTTTAAGTTGCTTTGGAGGAGACATCAGGACTTGGTTGTACCCTGAGAAACCATCCAATAGAGATAGTCTCTCAGAACCAGATACCTATTGAAGGATATGTTCCATGGGTGGGACAGGTTAGTTGTCTTTATCAGACGCTCTATTAAGCTTTCGAAAATCAACGCATAGTCGAATTTCCCCACTTTTCTTCCGAACAGGGACAAGGTTAGAAACCCATTGAGTGTGCCTAACTGGGAAAATTATCTTAGCATTCAGGAGTTTATTTAATTCTTTTTTGATGGTCGGTTTGAGCTTAGGGTGCATTTTTCTTAATTTTTGTTGAAAGGGCAAGGTTTGGGGTTTCATAGGAATGACGTGTTGTATGATGTTGGGGTCAAAAGTTTTAAGGTCATCATACGTCCACGCAAAAACATCTTTAAATTGTTTAAACAATTTAACAAATGCAGATTTTTCTTGTTCAGAACACCCAATCCCTAAATTAATGCACTGGAGATTGTCATTAGTTCCTAAGTTTACTTTTTCATATGATAAAGAGGAACTATTGGTTTTACAGTTGACCAATTTTTTGAATTTATCTTGAAGATCGTAAAATTTCTCTAATCTAACTACAGACTTAGGGATCAAATTTACCATGTCTGATGAAGATTCAAGAGTTCTCGGATCTGGTATTACCATGAAATCACACAAATTGTCGTCGTGAGTGCATTCATCGATCACCGCACCTTGAAAAGTTTCTTCCATATGCAGGAAGCTAATAATCTGTTGATCGTCGTTGAAGACTCTCCAGTTCGTGATGTTGTCGGGAATGGATGGCCTGAACAACAGTTTGATAGAGAATGTGTCTGGGGACAAGCCTTCTGCAGGAAAGAGTTTAGAAGGTACGTTAGCTAATAGATCAGCTTCAGAATTATTCAATCTAGGAATAGAATTTATATTGAAAGCAGAAAATTTATTCATTAAATTCCATACCTCAGATTGGTAGCTTTTAAGATGCAGAGACAAACAGTGGATAGAATCTCTTACCTGTCTAACTACGATTTCTGAATCGCCAAAGACAGTCAAGTTTTGAATGTTCATATCTAAAGCTTTTCTGAGGCCCTGCAGTAAAGCCTCATATTCTGCTGTGTTATTAGTACATTCAAATTCTAACCTACATGCAATCAGGGTTTTGTTACCTGCCAGATCAATAATAATGCAGCCTGCACCAGCTCCTTCTTAGGACTTTGACCCGTCAAAATAAAGAGACCAAATTTGATTTTTATCGGGTGCATGAGACCATTGTGTAGAAGCTGCTGGCTACACATATGCTAAAATCTCGGACTGTTGTTCTGCGTTGGTGATAGCTGAAGTCTCGGCCACAAAATTTCCAAAAAAGGTATCCATCCCTTGTATTTCGGGTGAATCGACAGAAGGTGTAAATGGTTCATTGGGATCATTCAAATCTATGACCGTGAACTTAAGGTAGCGTTCACGATTTACCTTGATTTTGTTGGACTTGTCAT
This sequence comes from Picea engelmannii, assembly GCA_009831015.1. Lineage (NCBI taxonomy): Eukaryota > Viridiplantae > Streptophyta > Pinopsida > Pinales > Pinaceae > Picea > Picea engelmannii. The sequence continues at coordinate 65,417 of ML797563.1, forward strand.
TTTTTGGAAGCCACAGGTGAGACCAATCTGTCGTGAAATAGTTGTGTAGCTGCTCTGACTAGTCCCTGCTTAAAAACATACCATACACTTCTGGAATATCCACAACAATAATATCAATAACTTGGTGAACTTTGGGGTTAGGTGATAATCTTATAAGCACGTTTCTTAATTCGCCTATGACTTTGACACTAGTTCGATCAAGTTGGATGATTTTTAAAGTGGATGGTTCAAATTCAACGTTAATCTTCTGACATACAGACCATGGAATCACATTGGATGACGCTTTTGAGTCTACCATACAATTGTGCATGTTTCTATTAAAGATTTCGAAAGTTAACAAAAATGGAGGTACATTTCTGCGAGTACTAAGTGTGGAAGTTTGTGGTTTTTTACTCGCAGTTTCTAAAGCTAATTTATATACATTTGTTACATTATTTACAAGAAGGATTCCTTTGTCTTGAGGATCAGGATTATTTTTAGTGGATGTCTTTTGAGGAACTTTGTTCTGAACAACCTTGTTTGAATTGCCATTTTTTCTATTCTCTGCGATGTTTTGTAACAAAAATGGAAATTTTAATAACTCATAAACATAAATGTTGGCCCTTAACTTTTTAATATCTTCAACTAAATCATAATCTAAGTTGGGGTTCACATGACTCTGTTTGGTTTCGGCTGGTCTAGATTGCTTCGGGGTAAAAGTCGTAGTGTTTTTGGGAGAAGGTTTGTTTGCAGTCTTACTCCTAGTATTGTAGGGATGAACTGTCTTGAAGTTAGCTTGAAAGATGCTATCCGAGAAGTGTCCAAAAATGTTTAGAGAAGATTCTTCTTCTTGAACTGTCTCTTGTTCGACTACCTCCTCAAGAATCTCAGGGGGCATCAAGTTATCCTGGGCTTCTAGAATTGTTTGAAGGGTGTATTGCAGACTTTCTAGATTAAGACCCTCGGTATTTGGATTAGGTCGGTTGGAGGGAAAAGGCTTCCTGAATGGGGGTTTGTAGGGCCCTTTACTTGAAGAATCTTCTTCGGCCATCCTTTTCAAATCTATAACTTGATTTGACAATTTTTGAACGACTTTAGTTAGGTTTTATAATCAGAGCTTTCAGGTTGTGTTTTACTTTGACTAGGTCTAGGGAGGATTTTGATCTTCTTTTTGGAAGAAGAACTAGCTTCTGTTTCATTGCTAGTAGTGTCTTTTAAACTAAGTATGTATTTCTCAATCTGGCTGGCCTCTTCAAAGGCCTCTAACAACGTGGCTTTCTTAGATCATTTTACCCAAATGGCTATACTTTGATGCAAGGATTTAGTATAGTATGCTATGATAAGATTCTCGACAGGCATGGAATCGGTAGGGATTCGGTTCTTAAGTGTTAAGAATCTTTGATTAAAGTCTTTAATTTTCTCTTTTGGGTTCATTCTTAAGCTAGAAAGCTCCATAACTAGGACTTCTGGAGACTTATCATCTCCGATGTTTTCCAGAAAGCATGACTCGAATTTCTCCCAAGACACGATGGTATGGGGTTGTTGGGAAAAATACCAAGTAGAGGCATTGCCCTCGAAAGTGTAGGGGAACAACCTATAGACTACGTCTTCGTGCTTAACATTACGGAGTCTTATGGCTAACATAAAAATTTTAATGTGATCTTTTTCGATCTGTTTAGAGTTAGGGTCAAACTTGGGAAGCCACTTCTCTGGATGTTTGGGTAAGAGATGTTGTTCTCCAGGTACAGCTATGGCATCCTGGTCGAGCCAAGGTCTGGCAGGATTGTTCTGGTTGGCCATTAGTGTAGGTGGTGTGGAAGGCTGAGAAGGGGAACTACCTTCGTTAGAAGAGTCTTCTCCCGAAGAAGAAGGATATTATGGAGGTGGTGAGGGTGGTATTCCAGATCCTCCTGCAGCAGGAGTGAGGATTGGATCTATAGGGTTTAAAGTGAGGTTAGTGGCTCCAATCTGTTCTCTGATATCAGATAAATCTAAAGGTTGATCCAAAGGTTTATTTGGTTGCCTTAAATGGGTGAAGGCACTATGTGTTCTTAAAAGAGATTGGTGAACAATATCTTGTATGTCACCACCTGTAGGATTTGGGGTTGTTGGTTCAACTGTGATCCGTAGATCGTCGGTTGATGTGGTTGTTGTTTGAGGGGGGATGTTATCATTTGAATGACTTCTTGTCACTATAGGTGAGCGGTTAGGTGGTGGAGGAGTCTTACGACCGCCACGTGCCATTAATAAATTTCAAGCCCTCCTTCTAGCGCCATTTGTTGATGGGAGAAATTGAACGCTCTCCAACTGGAAAGAGTGGATCTGGTCCAGGGTTGTCTGAATAACCCAAGTCGTTTGGGATGAACCATCCTGATGGGTTTAGCGGCTCCATTGGCCAATCTAAGTCCTAGGAAAACGAAATAAATCTAACTAAAGGAACTAATCTAAAGAAAACAAAAATTAAAGCAAACTAATAAACAAATCTGAAATAAATATATACAGTCTATTGTCTATACTATACAACAATAATTCTATAAAATTAAATGTTCAATTATGAACAGAATTAGATCCAATTACAAATATACAATATTTACAGATTACAGATTTAAATGAAAACCTGCAAAAATCATTTGTAAACTGTCCTAAGACAACAATTTTTTTTTTTTATAATTTTATGAGAAAGAAATTAAACAAAAACTATCTAAGCTAAGAAACTAAAATAATAATTCTAACTATAAATCTAAACTATATATATATATAAACTACTTAAATAACACTAATAAACTAACTATTAAATAACAAATAGCAAACTGACCTGAAGTAACGCTTCGGGTTTTTCCTGCATACAATAGTTGATTCAGTTGTTCGGTGGGAGGGAACCTGCACCAGATTCTCCACAAGCTTCTCATAAACAGAAAGCATCAGTGCTCTTCAAATATAAATGACAGGAAAAACAAGACATAAAAAATGACAACAATCTTATAATTTACAAATCATTGCAGTTGGATAAATCCCTGTGCAAGATTTGTACATAATAGTTCAATTAATGAAGAAGATAAACCTTTATTCATTAAATTGAAACAGAGTAATTGATGTACTAAAAATAAATAAGAGACATCATATATGGACAACACATAAACCAAATCACATCAACATGCAATGAATCGTGATAGCTAATGTAGTCGATAATTGATTGCAAACCGATATGAAGAAAACTTGAAATAAAAGTTTGATATATTGAAAGCTAAAGTTGTTGCAAGAAATCAACTTTCATCCTAGTCTGTATCATTATAAATCCATAGTCTGATTCTCCCAACAATTGATGATGGGTCCATTACTAAAAATAATAAGTATTTAAAGGCCATAGGGTGAAACATCCCTATGGGAATTATCAAAAGAAGTTTACAAAAAATCTGGGAATCAATCTCCCAAGTCCCTATTTTTGCCTATGACTAACATCTTAAAACAAAACTATATCTAAACTTCCACAGCATGTCCAATTTGTCAATGAAATTCATAGGTACCTGTGGGTAGACAAGAATACACAAGTTTAGATAATGTTTTATTGATAAAATTAACAAAAAATCTAAATTATAAGATGAGTTACATAATCTTGCGATTCTGTAACTGGTCTAATTTGAAAACAGAATCATTTTAAATCAATCAAATGATAACAAAATATATTCGACCTATTAAACCAAATCTTTGATTTCTAAAGAAAATTTTTCATGCTAGAAATAACCAGATTCTTTATGCCAATTTGAAACAAATGAAATCGTAATTGAATTAATCAAATGATAGCAGGATATGTACGATCTGTCAAACAACTCTTATTACCAATTCGGAGCAAACAGAATCACTTAGACAATTCGAAATCAATGAAGTCATTTTCATGAATCAATTTCAATCGACACAAACTGTAACCAATCAAACAAAATCATTCATATTCATTTAACACAAACACAATATTTTATGTTGACTCAAAAATTAACAAAATCGTTTTTAAATCCAAAACGAACAGCGTTGTTTTTTCGAATCAATAGATTACATTGTATTCATCAAACCCATCCCTGATATTGATGCATTACATACATAAAAGACCATGCTAATTCAAGCATACATAATAGTCTCAAAATCAAGCCGAAAGAAATGAATCGAACTATATTAGAGCCGACACAATCGATATGCTTAATGAAAAATCATATCAATCAAAACATAGCTACAGGATTTTAGGAAACAAATCTTTTATACAGGTCGAATGAAATCATAACCCAAACAAAAATATTTATTCAAAATGAAACAGAATCGTTTCTGGTAAATCGAAGTCAATAGGATTGTTTTGAATCTATTACAAACAAACAGAACTAATCGAAAGTAAACCCAATCGACTACCTTGAGAACAATAAAATCGCTTTAACCGAATCATAGCTGTGTCCGAGTTTAGCAAAAAAATCTTCTGTACATGATTCATAATAAAATCATTTTTAGTACTCTGAATATAACAAAATCGTTTGGAATCTAAACAAACAAACATGACTAATCGAAAGAAAACCCCAATCGGTCATATTCATTCAAACCAACTCATAAAACAAAATCGATGTTGAAATACATACCTGGGCATTAAGAAAATGCTTCGATCATGATAATTTTGAATTGACAAAGGTTGTTTCTGCTTCCACATTTCTGAAGACAATTGAACCGGTGTTTTTTGTTTCTTCTCGTTGGCCTGTAGCCCGTCGTTCTCCTTTGACAACATTGTAACCCGTTCCTCTAATGATTTGATCTTAGATTGCAACAGGGGGATGTCGGTGTAATAACGTTCAAGCCAGGAATTACATTGGGTACATGGCGATTGATCGGGCTTTGGCATCACAGGTGAGGGTTCTTTCAAGTTACCAGTGGTTTGATTGTGAAGCTTGATTCCCGGGTAGTTTGGGTCGTTTTTGAGGCACGGAGGTAAGTTGGAAACATAGTCATAGGGTTCCATAGAGCATAGGCCATGAGAATAGTGGTATTCCTCAGTCAAGAATCATTCAATTTCGGAGTCTGAGTCCTCTCTTAACACTATCAGCTTCTGGTCAACGTTTTTCTTGGGTTTGTTCCTAGCACATCTCGATACCCATCGGGCATTTTTATTTCCCTTAATGTTGACAACAGTATCACCTTTTCCTTTCTTCCTCACAGGCTTCTTGATGGCCTTAGTATTGTCTTTAGCACACAGGTCAACCATGGTATCGGGTAGGTCCATGTCAGGGCAATCTGAGGGTTTGACAGGGGGTAGAAGGATATGAAGTGGCACGGCTAGTGCAACCAGAGTTTCAGTAACCACAACCTTGTCCACTTGGACAGACTCGGGAGTGGAAAAGCCATTCCTTGATAGGAAGGCTTGCCAACAGTCACCACTAAGGCTCAAATGGTGGACGATAATAACTTTGATCAAGTCGTGATGGAAAAGGATGCTATCATCCTTTTCACGCTTGAATCTTTTGGACATCTTGTACAGACTACGCAAAAGATAATGTGGCATATTTAGAGGGTAACCTATAAAATTCATCAATAACTGAAGATGATACAGAAATACCAAGCCATAACGACCTTTGCTGGTCACAAACTGCTTAACAATTTCCAAAAGATCGTGCCACCTAGGTTTGAGGGTAGCAAGAGGCATACCTCTATCACAACTAACAATCTTTCTTGATGTGAAAAGGAGTGGCCACAACACCTCATCTACTTTGGAATTTTTAAACCACCTTTGCTCTATAGCTGGTAGTCCCGTAGCTCAACTTAGGGATTCCTCATTAAGCTTGAGTTGTATGTCTCCGACCTTAGCCCTGCATCTGTCGAAGGTGAGGGCGAACTATTGGGCAACCGAAAGGTTGAAACCCTCAAATATTTGGATAAACACCAACCAACCACTATTTTCCAAATCTTCCCGAGCATTATCGAATAGCAACAGAGTTTGGATACCATTTGGTTCTATGCGCACCACAGGTACCATAGAAGGGAATACACAGCGAGCAGGGTGAACGGTCAAGGGTTTGAACAGAGTATACGCCGGATCGATAGCTCATAGGCTCCCCCGAAAACCAACAGAGGTAATGTGGGATAGAAAGCAAGCATTAACGCCCGAGTGTGCGAGGGTGGTGGAGCTATATCAGCCCATGCAAAATAGTCATATCCAAATGTACAACCGACAGCGCATATGGAGATTCAAATCACTATTTCAATGCCAATAAAACAACCATTGAAAACTATGATGAGTCGACCCGCGTGTTTGCATAAGCATAGTGTTTGCATGGTTTTAAAATCAAAATAATGTTTCGAATAAGGATTTGACCATAAAACTCATACATTGCATGAAACTATTGAATTAAGGGTCTAATCATCACGTCAATGTTTTCATGAAACCAATGCACCAAGGAAATCGATGAAAGACTATAAAACATCAAACCACCAATGTATTAAGGACTCAATGACACTCATTATCATATCATCGCAATCTTATAAAAATGAAATCATATTAACAACAAGAGAATGCCAAATGAGTAAAGATTTTGGTGTCTTGCCAACTGTGCAACTATAATTAAATTGGAAATGCAATGAACACATAGACAAAGAGTGACCAAAATAATCCAGTGACGTTTTTAATGTGACTTCGAAATTAAAGTTTTCACGCTTGCAATCGTGAAAACGAGAACAAAGGCAGGTGTGTAAATGCGTGATATAATAGTGTTCTTTTATTCAAAGATTGCAATGAAGATCAAGGGTTCCAAAACACTTGTGTGGGCAGCTTATAAAGATAGGATAAAAATGTGAAATGGATGTCAACAGAGATCTGCAATTGTCCTCTGATCTGACTATGGAGCTTCTCCATTTCTGCATAAAAATCTTATTCTCTCGTGCTCCTGATATCACCTTGTTCCAAGTCTATCAACTTAGATACTCCCCTTGGTTTCAGTCCATACAATATTTTGAATTGGATCTTTCAAGTGCTCATGTGTGGTTAGTCATTGTATGCAAATTCTACTTGCGGAAAAATATGATCCCACTAATTATGGTTTTCAGTAACTAGACTCCTCAACAAGTTTCCTAAACTTTTTTTCACCACCTCAGTATGTCCATCTATCTGAGGGTGATAGGGTGAGCTAAAGGACAAATCTGTCCCCAAATTCTTCCACAATGTTCTCCAAATGTGACCAACAAATTTTTTGTCTGTGTCCGAGACAATGCTTCTGGGTAGGCTGTGAATTCTTACAACTTCCTTGAAAAACAGATTTGCAACTTGCATTGCATCCCTGGTCTTATGGCATGGGATAAAATGTGCCATCTTTGAAAATCTATCCACCACCACAAATATGGAATCAAATCATCTTTGCGTTCTTGGCAGTTCTAACAAAAAATCCATGCTTATTTCATCCCAAGGTCTCTTTGGTACTGGCAATGGTTGATACAATCCAATGTTCTATCTTTTCCCTTTTGCATGTTGGCAGATTCTACATCTGTTCAAAAAATTTATCACTTTTGTTTTCATACCTGGCCAATAGTACGAACCTTTCAACTCTGTAAACGTTTTAACATGGCCAAAATGTCCAGCCAATCCTCCACTATTCTTTTCCTTCAAAAGGTTATCCCTCATTGAGCTTTTTGGTATGCACAACTAATTTCCCTTGAACAACAATCCCTTTTGAATCATGTACTTTGTCCACTGGCTTCTATCTCTCAGCACAGGGTTCGCACATGATTCGTATGCTTCCTTGAAATCTATAACATCACAATACATGTCCTTAAGGTGTTCAAACCCTAATGTCTTCACCTGAAATTCCTGAATATGTTTTATGACAAAAGTAAAATTTTGCATAAACTCAACCCATTTTGCATGCCTCTTATTCAATTTTTTCTTACCTAGTTATGAATTGTAAAGCCTGGTTATTGGTATACAAGACAAATTCCTATGGGACAAGATAATGTCTCCACTTCTTCAAGGCTTGAATTATGGCATAAAACTCTTTGTCATATTTGGATTATTTTCTCTTGGTCTCATTCACCTTCTCACTGAAATAGGCAACAGGTCTATTATCCTGACTCAAAACTGCTCCTATTGCAATTCCACTTGCATCAAATCTCACCTGAAATGTCTTTTCAAAATTCGGCAAGACCATAATCGATCATTCTGTTATTTTCTCCTTTAGTATATTGAATCTCCTCTCTATTTCCTCTATCCATTTAAAATACTTGTGCTTCTTCTTCACTGTATCCATCATTGGTGCACAAATTCCATTGAAGTCTCTGAAAAACTTCCTATAGAATATTTATAATACATGGAAGCTCATTACTTCAAACATGCTCCTTGGTGACGAAAATTCTTTGATTTCTTTCACCTTCTCAGGATCCATCTTCAGTTCATTTGAAGAGATCACAAAACCCAAGTAGATGAGTTTTGTCTTCATAAACGAGGACTTCTTTAGATAACCCTCGGTTTCCTCACCACAACAAACTGCATCTCCTATTCTTCATTGACTTCTTTTAGGAGGTCCTTCCCACTCAGGAGGAGTATTCTTGTTCTAGCTTCCTCTTTCACTTTCTTATCCTCTATTGGAAACAACATGTGTGTTCTACCATTCTTCTCCAAGGTGTATGTATTCTTCCTCCCATTGTGAATGACGTTCCTGTCAAACTTCCATGGTATTCCCAACAAAACATGGCATACATCCATGGGAATAGCATCACACATAATTTCATCTCTATATCCCCCTATCTTAAATTCAACCAAGAATTGTTTAGTAACCATTACCTAGTGTCCTTTCTGCAACCATGAGACTTTGTATGGCTTCGGATGTGCAGTTGTCTCCAGCTCCAATTTCTCCACCATATTTGTGGATACTAGATTGTGAGTGCTCCCACTGTCAATTATCACCTTTCATACTCTGTCTTTAGTCTTGCAAGTTGTCCTAAAGAGACTATTCCTTTGCACGGGCCTTTCAACTTCTACCTCTGGTTTTAATAGAACCTTCCTCAAAATCAGGGATCTTCCATCCTCTTCTCCTTCTACTTCAACAACTCTTCTCTATGCTTATAAAATGTGAGCTTCACCCCCTCCTTATTTATTTTTCTCGGGGAATTCCCAAGACATGTGCCTTGTCTTTCCATAAGAATAGCATATTACTTCTACTCCTCCTCTTATACCTCTTCCTCTAGAAGAACTTCTTCCACCACCCTGTCTTCCTCGAAAACTTTCTCCTCTTTTCAAGTGATTGTGTGGTTTCTCAATCTCATCCTTTAAATTATGTGCCTTTTCATAGGTAACTCGCTTACCTCTGATTGCGGGTGGGCCTTTGCCTCTTCCTAACTAGATTTACTTTCTGGCCAACTTCTTCTCTTCCTTTAGCGCAAACTGATAAGCATCATCCACTGTCATTACTAACATCATACAGAGATCATCCTAGATTTCATACCTCGAGCCATTTATGTATCTAGATACATTTTCTTCATCTCTCTCTCTTTGTGTTAACGTCCTAACCCGCACATAGGTAGATCAATGTATTCAGATGTAATAAAGGTCAATATTAATAAGGCCTTTCAGTAAAATAGAATAAGGTGAATGTAAGAAGACCTAATAGAAGCTTCCACTTCTAGAAGGATCTTCCTCTAGATGCTTCTCTTAATAGACATATTTAGTATAAATAAGGGTCGAGGGTATGAAAACCCTAGCTTGGAGATTATTGTAACAGAGCGTTGCTCGACTAGAGGTTGCCCCCTCGAAGAGGCCTGTGAACATTGCTTTCTGAATCAAAGTGTTATTTCAGTTGTTGTTCTCATATTATTTATGTGTTATTGTGGAGATTATGCTAGTTATATTACTGTTATTATGCCATTTCTAACATTTTATTTCTGTTTTGCGTATTTATTATATCTGGTATCTTGCAAGTGGTATCAGAGCACTTTCCTTGGCAGAAATTGTGGGTATTTTTTTTTCAGGGTAGAGACGTATTCTGACATTCTTAAGCCACAAAGATCTGTCATTATGTGCATAAACCTATGGTTGAGGGATTCATACATGCAGGAAATACAAGTGGTTCTTAAGCGCACATCTGTTGGCCACCCTTGTAACCCCTGTTGGTACCCTTTCAAGTGGTAGTGCATCAAACAACACCTGTGTATGGATCGGCCTATATTTCCTGAAGCCCTCTTTAGATAAACCTATCGGTCGTCGGACTGCTATAGTGTCACCGAGAAAAACACTCAGGAAGATACTCTCTAGTACCTCGGTAGTCGAGTAGTATGGTTAAGGGTATGGTCTATCCTCCTTAGTTAGTGCCCTAAGATATTGGGCCGAGTACTATTGTTGGACCGTGCACGTATATCAAAGAGCTATAACACAGGGCAAACCCTTGTTTGTAGAACCCTTGAATACCTAACCCTTGGGGAACATAATCATAAACAAATTAAACCAGCCAAATCTATTGCTGCGCAATTGTGTTCAGGTTTCCAAGTAAATACACATTTCTTTTTGGTTAATAATTTGGGGATTTCAGCATTGTAGCATTCTTTAGACCGAAGTATAACCCCACAGCTGTAAAAAAAATAAAAAGTTTGGAAATTTTTTCACCATTATTTGAGATCTATTCCATTAGATTCATCTCTTCTCCCTGATCACATTCATCCATATCATTATTCCGCAAAACAATTTGACCCCGCCCTCTCCCTTTTCAGTTCACCCATCCTCATGGCCCATACCTGTAGCCAAGAACTGGAGTCTCACTTCAATACCTTGCAATCTAGTTTCCTCGAGACCCAAAAATAAGTGCAATTCCCATTGTTACTCTACACCAAGAGAACTTTTCTGTGCTCACAGACTTTGTCAATGAATCTGCAACATTCTTCAAAGTGTCAACCTTTTCCAGCAGCACCTTCTTTTCCTCAACCATGTCTCTCACAAAGTGATACTGAACATCAATATGCTTTGTCTTCGAATGATAAGCTGGGTTCTTTGCCA
>ML797563.1:80688-112071 GCA_009831015.1 Picea engelmannii
TCACCATTCGCCATACAATATATACAATGTTTTTAGGTATTCCGTAGATACCAAAACCCTAATCCATTAATCCGGGATTAATTTACAAATCAGCTAAAAATAGCAAAATCCGCTAAAAATAGCAAAAACCGCCCAAAAAAATATAACATGCAGTCGTCGTATCTGACGCACCCACACACACACACATGCAAAGAATATAACACATACCCAACAGCCCTCTCCCTTTTCAGTTCACCCATCCTCATGGCCCATACCTGTAGCCAAGAACTGGAGTCTCACTTCAATACCTTGCAATCTAGTTTCCTCGAGACCTAAAAATAAGTGCAACAACTCAGTTCTACTATTGCCTCCCGTGATACATCCATCAATACCACCATAAATGCATTCATGCAGTCCGCAATGGAGGAAGTCAAACAAGAACTGACCACCCATCTTGAATCTGTCTTTACATCACTCTGCACCAAACTAAAAATCCCTACCAATGACCCTTTTCCTGACGCACATACAAAGACTGAAGGTGAAACTTCTTCCCATTCCCATACCTTTCAGCCCCATCACTTTCAACGGGACATACGCCTTCTCTGCCCCCCAAACCCTCAAGTTAATCAGTTACATCAAGCACCGAAAGGTCATCATTCTGGTTGATAGTGGCAGCACCCACAATTTAATTCATCGCCGCATTGCCCAAGAAACCCATTGCTACATCCATGTTGTCAACAATTTCCAAATCATGATTGCCAATGGTGGTTCTATGAAATGTGGTGGGTTCTGTGAAAATGTGCATCTCCAAATTGGTGACTACCACCTAAAATCCCATATGTTTGCTATTGACATGGGAGGTTGTGACATTGTGTTGGGTGTAGACTAGCTAAGGACTTTGGGTCCCATTCTCATGGATTTTAAGAACTTAACCATGCAATTTGACCAAGAAGGCCACCAATATAAATTCCAAGGTATCACCGATGGTTCACCTGAGGTCATCAGTTTCCATCGCGTGGAAAAGATACCCAAAAAAGGTCATTCTGGTGTCATTGCCCAACTCCATGCCATACAAGCCACAGAGACACCCCCAGTGCCCCAAGACCTCCAAGCCCTCCTTTCTAAACATAAAATGGTATTTTCCACTCCCCAAGGACTCCCTCCTTCTTGAAGTGTTCATGATCATTCCATTCCCCTTGTCCCAGGAAGCCTTCCCCCAAATATCCGTCCATATCGCCACCCCTTTGAACAAAAAAATGAGATTGAGAAAATGGTCCAGGAACTCCTTACTGCAGGCATCATCCATCCTAGTACAAGTCCTTACTTGTCTCCGATCATCATGGTACTCAAGAAATAAGGTTCTTGGAGAATGTGTCCCGACTTCCATGCTCTCAACAAACTGACCATCAAAGACAAATTTCCCATTCCTATCATTGATGACCTCCTGGATGAATTGAGTGGCACCCAATTCTTTACCAAACTTTATCTTTGCTCGGGCTATCACCAGATACGTATGAAAGAGGAAGACATCCCCAAGACATCCTTTCGCACTCATGAGGGCCACTATGGGTTTTTTTTCATGCCCTTTGGCTTGTGTAACACCCCCTCCACCTTCCAGAGCCTCATGAACCATGTCTTCTATCCTTTTCTCCATCATTTTGTCTTAGTTTTCTTTAATGATATCCTCATCTATAGCAAAACCTAGATAGACCATCTTACTCATGTGGATCAAGTTCTACGCCTACTCTCTCAGCACCAACTTTTCCTGAAACAATCTAAATGTTCTTTGGGTGCCTCAGAAGTAGAATACTTTGGTCAGATGGTGGGAAAGGATGGCGTCAGGGTGGACCCAAAAAAGATTGAAGCTATGCAAGACTGGACGCACCGAAAGACTCTCAAAATCTTGCATGGATTTTTGGGCCTAGCAGGGTATTATCGCAAGTTTGTTAAGAACTATGGAAATATTGCAACACCTCTCACGACTCTCCTAAAAAAGAACTCTTTCACTTGGACTCCAGCAGCTGCTCAAGCTTTTCAAATCTTGAAGATAGCCATGTGCACCACTCTGGTTATGACCCTTCCCAATTTCAAAAAGACCTTTGTGTTGGAATGTGATGCCTCAGGGAAAGGAATCGACGCTGTCCTTATGCAAGAGGGTCGACCTTTGGCCTTCACCAGCAAGAAACTGTCTAAAAGGAATCTAGGAAAACCCATTTATGAAATGGAAATGTTGGTGATTCTGCATGCCGTTGAGCTGTGGCGTCCTTATCTCTTGGGGAAACGCTTCCAAATTAATACTGACCATCAAATCCTCGAGTACTTTCTGGAAAAACGCATTTCCTCCCAGGAGAAACAAAAATGGGTGACTAAGCTCTTTGGATATGATTATGAGATCATTTACAAGAAGGGAAAAGACAATGTCGTGGCAGATGCACTATCCTGGAAATATGAAGACGAAGGATCCCTTTTTTCTCTTTCGTTCATTGTACCCGATTGGCTCCAAGATGTGCGCCAGGAATGGCTTCAAGATCCCGAAAGTTTGCATTTGATCCACCAATTATAGACCAAGAATTCGGCTCCCCTAGGGTACTCCTAGCTCCAGGATGAGCTATGATACAAAGGTCATTTGTATTTAAGTAAACAATCCAAGCTCAAATCCACGATACTTTCTGAGCTTCATTCTACACCCACAGTGGGGCACTCAGGGTTCACCAAAACATATGACAGGGTCAAATGTTCTTTTTTATGGGATGGTATGAAATAGGACATATGTAATTTTTTCGTTGAATGTGAGGTGTGTCAGTGCAACAAGGGAGAAATAGTCAAATCTCCGAGCACCCTCCAACCGCTTCCAATTCCCCTTGCTATTTGGAAGGATATCTCTATGGACTTTACTATAGGCTTACCCAAATCGGGGAATAAATAAGTCATAATGGTGGAGGTGGATCGCCTTTCCAAGTATGCTCATTTTTGCGCTCTTCACCACCCATTTACGGCATCCACGGTGGCTCAAAATTTCATGGACCAGGTCTTCAAGCTTCATGGCATGCTGCACTCTATTGTTTCTGATCGTGACCAAACTTTCACAAGCAATTTTTGGCAAGAACTGTTTAAGATACAAGGCACACAATTGCATCTCAGCTCAGCTTATCATCCCTAGATGGATGGTCGAACGAAAGTTGTCAACACGTGTTTGGAAACATATCTGAGGTGCTTTGCCTCTGAAAAAAAACACCAGTGGGCTCAATGGTTACCCCTAGCCGAATGGTCGTACAACACTACATACCATACAACCACTCGCATGACTCCTTTTGAAGCGGAATATGGACAGAAGCCACCTTCAGTTCTCTCATACTTACCAGGTACCTCAAAGGTCCAAGTGGTTGACCAAACACTTACAGTCAAAGAGGATATTCCTCGTACCCTTAAAGAGAACTTGGTCATGGCACAGAATTGCATGAAGCAGCAAGGAGATCAAGGTTGCTCGGAATGTCAATTTGCAGAAGGGGATCAGGTGTTTCTGTGACTGCAACCATATAAGCAAACTTCCCTCAAGGCCGAGCATTGTCAGAAGCTAGCGCCCAAATTCTATGGTCCTTACATAGTTCTCAAGCGTGTGGGACAAGTCGCATATCAGTTAGCTCTGCCCAGTCAGTTGAAGCTACATCGTGTTTTTCATGTTTCTTGCTTGAAGAAGGTGATTGGAACCAAGTGTCGAATTCAAACCAACCTTCCAGAGTTAGCTGAAGAAGGATCCATTTGGCTACAACCAGAAGCAGTTTTGGACCAGTGTGAGTGTCGCCTGGGTCAGAGAACCATCAAAAAAGTGCTCGTACAGTGGAAAGTTATGACTCCAGCAGATGCCACTTGGGAACCACCTACCATTCTGCAGCAGTTTCCACATCTCAAGTCTTGAGGACAAGGCTATTTTTAAGGGGGTAGACATGTTAAGGTCCTAACCCGCACATAGGTAGATCAATGTATTCGGATGTAATAAAGGTCAATATTAATAAGGCCTTTCAATAAAATAGAAAAAGGTGGATGTAAGAATACCTAATAGAAGATTTTGTTTCTATAAGGATATTCCTCTAGATACTTCTCTTAATAGACATATTTAGTATAAATAAGGGTCGAGGGTATGAGAACCCTAGCTTGGAGATTATTGTAATAGAGCGTTGCTCGACTGGAGGTTGCCCCCTCGAAGAGGCCTGTGAACATTTCTTTTTGAATCAAAGTGTTATTTCAGTTGTTGTTCTCATATTATTTTTGTGTTATTGTGGAGATTATGCTGGTTATATTACTATTACTCTGCCATTTCTAGCATTTTATTTTTGTTATGTGTATTTATTATATCTGGTATCTTGCACTTTGTCTAGTTCTAATGTTTAGCCTATAGAAATCTTATGTGTACTCCTTAACTGTCATTCCCTTCTGTCTCATGTTCTTCATTTTCCTGAACAGATTGATCTGATAATCGTTGGGCATGAACTTAGCCTTCAACTTTGCTACCATTATCTCCCAACTCTTTATATTTTGTTTGCCTTGGCTCCTCCTTTTAGCCTGCAGTTCATCCCACCACAGTATTGCATGTCCTTTGAGCCGGGTGACAGCCTTTTTAACCTTTCTCTCTTCATCAACATATTTATAGTCGAAATGTCTGTCCATGGATCTTATAAAATCCAGCAGCTCTTCAATATATAAATTTCCTTCATACATTCAAACCTTTATCTTGGTTCTGCCTCCCAATCTAACAACTGCTCTCAGCAAGTGTTCTTCAGAAACATCCTCTCCTGCAAATTCCTCGACTTGTATTTCTTCACTCTCTACATCATTGATGTCTCTTGTATCAGGTTCTTGTCTCTATGATGCCTCCATCACCTCTAATATTTCACGAAGTTCTCGCATCTCCCTTTCTACAGCTCGATTGGCTAAAGGTGCTTCCACTCGTCTCCTTGGTGGAATTGTGTTGATTGTCTGTCACACACAAAGTAAAAGTTTAAGTTCTTATGTCTCCTCTCCTTTTCCTATTGTCTGTAAGAAAACTTCATCTCTGATACCACTTGATGTAGTACCCCCTTCTCTCCTAAGGGTTGCGTGACCTCTCGGTCTAGGATCAGTCAAGAGACTGAGTCTGATTTACTCTTCGAGTCTCTACTAGACCCCAAACCCACTTGCACAGGTCCTTTCTCTAAATATGTAGGTCGTATGAGACCCGCAGGCCCTCCCTTGAGCATTGTTCAAACCTCAACACCAAACGAGCGCTACCTCTCCCTTGGCTAAGCCCTTAACTTCATGTGACCATGGTTGTGACCACTTGCTTGATCAAAAGGTGTGTCATGATTTCATGTTTTGTGACTCTGGGAGTGCTTCTACCTCCGTTCCCCTAATAGCCAAAATCACAATGATGGGCGTGAATCATTTGATCTACCTACTCTTGTCCTTCGAGGCTAATGAAAAATAGATGGAATGTTGTCATATGAACCAGCTAATATAGATGAGTATAAATTCATTGGGCACTACTTGTAAACCTTTGCCACTGTTCAACTATGAAACCATCAATAGAAGACACCATTAGTAGATGACAAACATACGCATCAAATGAAAGGTGGAGAGCCAATGAAATATTGAGTGATATGTGGGAGATCATTGAAGCTTGATGTGATAGCAAAGGTCGATATATACAAGTGTGAACCTTGGGATCTGCCTGATAATTTCTCATTTACAAATCCAAGACTTAGAATGGTATTTTTTATCCCTAAAGATAGAAAATACCCAAATGGATCTCGAACAAATCGAGCAACTGAAATCCACTGGTATGGATCGAATTATTACATATAACTCAATAAAAATAGGTATGAACAAGAAGTTATTATTCTACACTGGGCGTACTCCTTCTGGTGTATGGACCAATTGGGTTATTCACGAGTGAAGTGTGTATGGGAGCACAATGTAAGGTTTGTAATCTGTTGGTGAGAGAATAATTGTGATACTCCACATTCGAGCCTGCAATGATACAATCTCTCAGAACATTGCACTTCTATTAACTCTCAACAAAAAATTCCATTGACAGAGATACAATACAGTAAATAAACAACAAGGATAGATGTTTTCGTTTCTACAAATTCCTCGAATTTCAATCTCAGGTTGTGCGATTCGGAAATTGGAGGAGAAACATAAGTCCATGTTCCTTGGATATTTTTGCAAGGTTGAATATCATCACCTATACAGTGAATATCAACTGCCAGATTGTACATGACCACTAATATTCTGAAAGGATCTAAAAATCAACTATACAAAATGTTTCTCAGTATTCCAGTCTTCCAGTTCATAAGTGTAGGCTATAAAAATAATAATTATGTCCCCATTAATACAACACATACTCATCAAAGCACATAGTGACATGTAGGTAAAGTCTGAAATTTCACAATTTCTCTAGACACTCATACGCAGAAACATAAAATTTATTTTCCTTAAAAAAACAAAAAAAAAACATCAACAATTAACTAACCAATTTTCTGATGGAGTGCGCTGGCCTGTAGAGCTGAAATATCCTCTTTAGATTAGCTGAAATATTCTCCTCAGTTCAGCTGCATTACTGGTGCTCTGATACCACAATAATGGTAGAAGTGTGCTCAGACACACACTTTTATTAAATCAGAAAAGAAACTACATATGATAATTTGCAAGAGTTTACACCCAAACACCTCAACACTCTTGCAATGAGCTATATATAAGCTAAATGTCCTAACTAAATATAGTTATGGATAACTTATTAAATAAACAAGTTTCCATTTACAATAAATGTTACTTAACAATCTTCTAACTATACTTCTAATTTAGAGCCTAAGATACAACACCTTTATAGAGTCATATCTTTTACAACAATACTATATTTCTAAATGTCTCCATTTATTAATCAAATATTATAGATTATTAATTTAATATTCTAAATTAATAATCATTTTATTCTAACTTTTTAAACTATGATATTTGTATTTTGTATCATCTAACAGACCCTAGATCTATGGCCCAGATTCTTCTTTGATCGACAACTGTGATCAAAGAGACATTTCACAACTTTGGAGTCTCCTTGCCTCCATTCTTTCAATAGTCGAAATTGCGATGGCGCTGGATCGATGAGTCAGATCTCCCCTTTGATCAACGAATCATATCATGTCACAATTTAGCATTACATGAGTTCTCGCAACTCAACCTTTGACTCCTTCGAGTCACAAGTCAGTGTAACATTGATCTCTCGCCACATCTTCTCCTTGATGATGAACGGTCCCAATGACTTCAAAATTTCGTGACCTTCTTCCTTCTGTGTGCCTTCAAATATTTAATGCTAGTGCACTTTTCCTCGATTGGACGTCAACGATTCTCTTGCACTCAAACCAAATGGTTGAGATCCTTCCTCCTCTGCACTTGATCCTCGTTGTCTAGATGTTGATCAGATGGTCCATATCTTTCCCCCTAAACTTCTTCTTTCTTCGGACTTAGAATATTTTTGAAGGGTTCAAAGGCTTCGACCTTTATCCTTTCCGCGATTCCATTTCTTGGATCTCATTAACACTTATGAAAAGAGTTATTCCTCTTGAGATTGGTCTCATGAAGAATTCAATTTCCCATGTACTCCTTGCATTTCATGGATTTCAATAAATTTGATCTAAAGGATTTATTGAAGAGAAATTCCTCTCGCCCTCTTGTCGTTCTCCTTTTCTGGTTCTTCGGATTCTCACAAAGTCCCTTTGACACTTAGTCGAATCTCGTATCTATGCACTCCTTGCACCATATATTTATGCAAGGTTTTGGATTCTTGCAGGTGAATGTGCACGCCTTGCACCAGTCTCTTTTCACTGCATGCAAAGGGAAAGTTTTGTTTATCTCTTCTGAGCTTCAGAATCGAAACAGATCTCATTGACGCACTCCTTGTGTTTTGTGTGCACACCTTCCACTACTTCAACAGAAGAGAAACAATTGAAACTTGTCCTAACATTCATAGTTCCATCTATTCATAACAAAATTCGTGTGTTCATTCATGAAAGAATAATAATGGAGAATTGAAAACAATGTTCACACACCATGCCTTAGATCAATTTTCCTCTGTTATATTTTCAAAAGTGAAAAATCGCTACAACTGAAATCAAAATCAACAACTGAAAAACTCAAATCTCCTACTAACTTGCAATTGTCTAATCTGCAGCCAGCCTCATTTGGGCGTACGAAACCTCTATTTATCTCAAATGGATCTTAGGGTTTCCCCTGGATACCTGTCTACATCAAAACCTATCCTATGACTATTTTAGTACAGTCTCATTGGAGAGTCAGAGTGGAAACTCCCACTTCTATTATTTCGATTGCTCAAGCGTGCCTCAACAGAGTATTTCGGTGCTGAGTTAAGGTGTACTTCAAAATGTTTGGTGAAACTGACAGCATTGAGATCCTGTACAAATTCTCAGACACTGATGGGTCTTACTCCGCGTGCTTGACAATGATGCTCTTGCATCATTCTCCAAGTAATGACATTTCAAATTCATTCTGCATATCCTTTGCAAATTTCTAGCTTAACCTGTCATCGGTACTTCCAAAAATAATATCATCAATATAAACTTCAATCAATAAAATATGATCTTGAGTTACCTTGATGTAGAGGTTGTTGTCTGCACTTCCTCTTATGAACCCTTCCTACTATAGATATTTATCCAGTCTAGAGTACCATGCTCTAGGAACCAACTATTCAATGTAGACTTTTTCATCAAGTTCCCCGTTCAAAAAATTTGATTTCGCATCCATATATTCCCATGATGTTCAAGACTCTGCTACAAAATTGTCCATAATTTTGACTCATATGTCATTGTACTATCATGAATTACTACTACAACTGATTAATCTATCATATTGTACTTCTATTAACTGAATGCACTGAATCTGTCTTCTCAAATTTTGCAAGTTTCTCTAAGGATGGTTCTCTGGTCTATCACAGCTACCGCATAGACTGCCCCTATCTATTATTCATATTATCTAAGATTCTCTAATCTATATGGATCAGAACAATTCCTACTCTTAAGTGTATTCATCAACATCTTCATTAGTAGATTCATCATCTCTATGAGATTTGAATTCTTTCTTTATGTTTGTGGATTCATCTTTCACTACAATGCTTGAATGTACAATCTCTTGAACCTGTTCCTTATTTACCTGTCCTTCTTTTATTTTATTTATTTTCCAAACCTTTCTGTATCTGACATCTTTGTTTTTCTCTTTAGAATTTTCTTCATATCATTTTATTGCCAATCGTGTGATCTCTAGGGCCTAGTCTTTGTTCACATGTTCTTCATTTTTTCTTATCCATACTTTCTTATATCTAATATCAATGTTCTCTTTCATGGAAGTATCGATCATGCTTCTACAATATCTAGATATGTGTCCATAGTTATGACATTTGTAACATTCAATGTTATGTGGGGCCACATAGACATTTATTTCTTGAACATTTCTTTTATAATCCCTTCAATCTGCAACCTTATGTCCAAACTTAGTAGAATAAAAACATTGACCATAAAAGAAATTTGCATACCTGGGAGTGAATGATATTCTTTGTGGTGTAGTCCTTCCGAATTTCTTCCTTGACTGATCATGATCATGATTGAAGATTCTTTGTGGCTTGAACATGGATGGTATTCTTGAAGATGTATCTTCAATAGTTTTCTTAGATTCTGGTTAACCATGATTCCTTCCTTTGAGTACTTCTACATAACTCTTTCTATTTTATTCATTCTTCCTTTCTAAAAACCTAGATTTCTTATATTCATTCTCTGTAACTGATGTGGATGTTTCTGTCTCTTCAACGTTCTTGTTGAGCTTGAAAATTTTACTTCTCAATGTGACAACTTCTTCTTCAAGTTTCTCAACCTCTTATTCTTTCTTCATTATTTTAGACTTCATAACTTCTTCTATTCTTTTCGCTTCTTCAAGATGAATTTTTAATGTGATTATTTATTCTTCAAGTCCTTTCTCTTCTTGACCAAACTCTGCCTCAAGATGGTTTAGATCGTTAGTTATTTACTTAAGATGATCTGTCAATATATTCTCTCTCATTTATGCTTCTTCCTTCTGTGTTTCTATGTTGGCTTCCAAATATTTCTTTTGATATTCAAGATTTTCTTTGATCTTTCTGAATTCTTATAGCTGAGTTATTAAGTTCTTGATGACCTGTTGGGATTCTTAAAAAATGTGAACACTTTCCTTTTGTTTAATCATTTTTTCTTGAGTGACTTGTTTTATTCTCTTAGTTCATCTAAAACACTAATTAATTCTCCTCATAATTGTCTTCCTTTTCAATTAATTTCTCTGTTTGATTTCCTTCATGGCATTTTATTTCAAGATGTTTGTGTTTTTCACAATTAAAGCAAAATAACATATTTCTGGTGATTATGTACTCTTCATATTTTGAATATGTTTGACATGGTGAACATAATTCTTCTTTATCCATATACACATCTTCTTTGGCATTTTCGGAATCTGCGATGGGTGAAGAATATATGTCATGTAACTTATCCTAAATTTATTTGGGTGATGAAAATTTACCAACATTTTCTCTTACCGGATTAGGTAATCCTTCCCAGATGAAATCCATTTCTATTTTTTTATTCTTCTTCAATTCCTTCTTGGTTTCATTCTTTTCCCTTTTTGAACTATCATATCCTATAACAACTGATAGCCAAATATAATTCCCCTGTGCCTGTAAAAATACTTTCGGCCTTTTGATCCACATATCATACTTTAAACCATTCTGACCATTAAACATTGGTAGTCCATTCTTAAAATAATCTATGATCTCCTTCTAGTGGTTAAACGTTTTCCTAAAGAAACTTGTTTTGATACCAATTGTTGGATTACTGAGAGGGGGGGTGAATCAATAATAGAGTAATTCATTCCATTTTAACCACAAATGCAAGTGTTATATCAATGTAGAATTATCATCTAATATTTGCAAAGTAAATAAATAATGAACAAATGAGAAATCATACACGTACACATTACACCAGTGTTTTTACATGGAAACCCAAAGAGGGAGAAAACCACATAATGTTTTTTCTTATATGTCTTTAATAATTACATTCATTGTAACCACCAACATCCTTTCCTATCCAGTTGCAACTGGAAGGAGGCTCCAACTCCCTATTCTCTGAACCTACAACCTAAGGGAAGCTCCAACTCCCCAATTCTCTGGCTACAACCAGAAAGAGGCTACAACCCCCTATGTTATCCGACTACAACTAGAATGTGGATACAACCACCTTCCCTTGCCCCGTCCAACCACCCTGATGTAGAAGTAGAATGATGGAACCATGTTCACATTATGACTGTGAGATATACTGTTGTAAAACTATACCAATCAACCTGCACAAAACAACCTGTACCAATAACCTAAACCATGGATCAACCTGTACCTCAAACTATAATCAAATTGTACCATAAACAAGTGCATCAACCATGCACCAACCTGTACCAAACAACTTATAATCAAAATGTACCATAAACAAGTGCATCAACCATGAACCAACATGTACCTCAACCTGTATCATGAACAAGTGCATCAACCATGCACCAAACCTATACAAACAACATGTTTCACGAAGACAACTCTCAAAAATGTGCATCAACCAAGCATAACACAACAATTCATAATCATCACCAAGATTATTATGTGTTTCTAATAATATACCCATACAAGTATGCTACAACATCCATAAACCATGTTTCAACAATACTACTAACAAGTGCCTCCAACCATGTACCAAGTATGTATCAATCATGTATCAACTACTCATCAACTATGACTCATCAAGATGTACCGACATAATCAACTATACACCTCATATATGTGACCACTCATCAACTACTTGTCTCAACCATCTACCCAACATGTACCTCAACCAAAATCCCTCATCCATTTCATCATCCAAATATGATTTTTAACTCTATAATAGACCTGGTCTATATGATCACATACCCGACAACCTTCCTTAACTTTAACAACAAGAGACTATCATTTTCATCAAACTTTACTTTACTCTCACATGACTAGTCTTAGATTAGTCATCAACCCTAACTTTCAATAATCATAACTATGTACCTATAATGAATATAGGTATAAAAATACTACTCAATGTTCTTCAATGTCTAGTATGTAATTTATCCAGTTTTCACTTCTTGGAACCTCCCAAAAAAGGATTTATAGAAAAATTGGCATACCTTGTTGAATGTTGGCTTATTCTAGAGAACAAACTTGTAGAGCATGAACCGCACATAATATTTGTTGTTTGGGTCTGAAAATGGTACAAACAATACTATAGAATGTACTATAACCAATACATTTTGTCTTACTCAATTTGGATCTGTTATGAAGAAGTTATGACATTTTTACCTGAAACACATGTTTTAGACTAGTTTCAGGACTAGCCACAAGCCCTATTTTCTATGGAGTGTAACTCCAAAAATACAACAACCCACAAGATAAAAATTTTATTAAATCTACTTGGATATGTTTCCCCAAAAAATTTTTAATTTCACAGTCTGAATCTTTATAAAAAAAAGTTATTGTGAAAATGGTGAGATGACCTGTAAATAACATACCTTAGAAAGCATCATCAAAAGAATTGATCCTCCCTTGAATTTCAACCTTCTTTATTTCAACTTCCCTATGAATTTCGTCTTAGATATCCTTTAGTTACCTCAGCCACTTGTAGATATTTAATATTCTCAAGTGTGATTAAAATGAGAGAGCCTTGCCTCTTATTTATAATTTCATGTAGCTTCCTCAAGAGGTTATCGTCTAACCATCTTAACCCACTTTCCTTATTTTAGGGATAACCCACTTCTAACCACTTGTCCACTTAGGAATTTGTCCATTACATTTATTATTTAAATAATTTATTTTGTATCCACTTTTAATTATAGTACACTCATTACTTCACTTTATTATTTACCTTCTAAAATCTCTTAAACCACATTCCTTATTTTAGGGCTAACCCACTTCTAACCACTTGTCCACTTAGTTCTTTCTCCATTAACTTTATTATTAAAATAAAAAAAATTGTATCCACTTTGACTTACATTACACTCGTCACTTCACTTTATTATTTAAATAATTTTTTCTTTGCAAACACTTTGACAACCTAACCTTTTGGGGCTTCTAGATGACTCATGAGTGTTCTCCAACTTCACATGGCCATAACTCTGTAACCATGAGGATTTATGTGATGCTCTACATACCACCGAAAATGGAATGACATGTAATATCCATATAGAATAGGCCTACCTACAAATATATCAAAACCCATACCATTTTCCATCAAACAAATAGGCCTACAAATATATCAAAACTCATACCATTTTCCATCAAACAAACTTGGGTCCATTACCCAAAACTTTGTGCTACAAGAATTATCTATCAAACTTCCTTCAAGGGTCGACATTAATGACAACAAACCCATTTAATCAATAGATGGAATGGAAACCTATGATATCCTCATCATAACTATAAGATACTTGGGAATATTCCATATATCTATTTCTAATAGAAGAAATCAATGTATGTTTTCTTGTACCTCTAATTCTTCAAAAATGTGCATGCAATAATTGTAGTTAAAAATCATCATTTTGCAAAATATTTATTAATTAGACTACAAGTCATTATTCATTTCAAATTATGAAGAAAATAAATTCACTAGTTCAAATTATGAGTTTGTAGGTGGCTTTTCCTCCTTAATACCTCTCTTGCAACTATTTGTTTGCTAAAATATGAGATCCGAGCTTAAATTTATGCTCTCTAAAAATTTAGACTATTTTCCCATTTAATCCTTCTATGCTAGAGGTGTCTTATTTCTCTTCATGAACATTTTGTATATATTGATTTCGAATTTGTCTCCAAAATTTTTTCTATGGTCCATAATATTTTTGTAGAATACCCATCTACCCCAAGTGGACCTTTAAGAAAGGAGTTATGCCCTTCATAAGTAAAATAGTACCAAAAATATAGGCTCTACAATTTCAAATGTAACTTTCTCATACAAGATCCATTTTTTGTTCAAGATAGCTTGTTGGAAAGCTCATGTTTTTCTCTACCTAAAAATGTATTTTAGGCCCTAAAAATTTCTCTGTAAGTTAATGACCTTCAAAAATCATAAAAAAATATAGAAATCAGACTATTTTTACTATTATAAAAGTATTTCAATTTGATTCATAAATCTGAAACATGAAGAAATATCAACCATTTATCCATTAGACCTTCCATGTGCTTGTGGAGAAATTTCCACCATCGATCACCAAGTCAAAGAAATCTGAACCATTGATTTTCCAACACTACATCGATGATCAATGATCGGATATTTATTTGGTAAATCGAACTTCATCATGAATTTCGCCGAACCCTGATCATAGATCATTGACCATTTTTATTGGAAAACCAAAATTTTCCCATGCATCACATCTGGCCCCGATCATTGGCGATCATTCATAAGTGAATTTACTTTGCAACTAACTTGTTCAAAAATTTCTTCGAGCCCCAACCATCGGCGATCAACAATGAGCCATCTCTTAGATTATGTGGAAACTATGTTGACGTTGCATGACATGTGGATGTTGACATGGTATGACACTCCATCATCTTCCTTACGTTTTTCAATGATCTAAAACTTCTCTTGGAATAATTGAATGCCTCACTAAATGTACCTACCCCTGAGCATTAGCCACCTACGATCAGAAATTTCCCTTAGTCACATGAAACCTTTCGCCAAATTATAGCAACCCCTGATCCTTAGTGGTCAACGATTTATTTCGGATGAGAAAGAAAAACATTTCATTTCCTTGACCCAACCATCAGCCATTGGTCATTTCTATTGGAAATCTAAAACTCCTCAACAAACTTTTCAATCTAATCATCGAGCATCAATGATCTTTCTTTCTGAACTCCAACACTTAGAAATTTTAAACCAAATCCAAGATGAATCTGGGTCTTTGATATCCCATTCAAAATGATATTTATCATTGATTCACAAAACTTCACATGACCTTGCTGATGAATCTTAAACATCAAAAATTTTCATTTTACCAGTAACTGGGAATGAATTTTGATCATCGTTTTGACTCATTTTAACAGCTTCCAAAAATGAATCTCGATTGTCGATTCTTCAACTTCACCAATATACAAAAATGAATCATGAAAGTTGATTATCTTATTTTTGAAAAACTATGAAAGAATTGTTGTTTTAAAATAAACTCATGATGAATATGGGTCATTGATATCAAGATAAAACACGATCATGGTCGTTCATTCATCAAACTTGCCAAGTTCCTTCGGCCTCCATTGGAACATAAATTTTGACATTGAGGGTCGAATATAATTCTAAAACCATATTGATTAAATGTTAAACCTCTTAGATATCTCTCGGGAATTTAAACTCGGATTGACTCATGAATTTGGGAATTTCAGTCTAATTTTCTCCATTTTTCTCCAACTGTGTCACAAATAAAAATATGTGACAATGGATTTTACCAAACTCATTTTGGTTCTTGGCCCATGTTGGTCCAATGTTCGACTAGAATCTGTGATATAACTCTATAAAACACTCATCCACAAGATGGTTCATGCTACTACTAAAACAACCCAATATAATTTTCTAATACCAATTATAAATGTAGAAATTCTTGGAATACTGAGAGGGGGGGTCAATCAATATGAGAAATTTTATCGCTTTTTAACCACAATATATCTATGTCAACTTGTTGGCCCTTGACCAAGTTTTGAGGATTCTTGGTCATGTTTGACCTAATTTTGGGACTTCGACAGGCTATCGAAGGTCGAGCGTAAGATGAAGCGAAGATCATGGGATCTCGACCCCTTTTAGGGGCCTTTTTGGGATTCGTATTATGTAATGGGCATGGGATGTCGGCCCATGGGTTTACCCATTTTTAGGCATATTTTTTAATGTATAAATAAGTAGCTAGGTTATGTAAGAAGGAGGGACCTAGAAGGCTAGTGTGCTAAGTGCTAGAGTTCGATCTATGTGATCAAGAGTTGTAAGTGCTTTGTGCATACTGTGTGAGGCTTACAAGGCTAGTGCAAGTAACTATAAGAGACTGTGTGAAGGCTTGGTGTTGTACCTTATCTAGAATAAGGAGGATATGGTGGAGTGCAAGCAGATATCATGTCTTCTGCAGAGTATAACTTGGATGCTAGGTGCCTGTAAGAAGCTTGAAAAAAGATAATAAAGAAGAGAAGAGTTGGTGGATGTAGCCCCAGGGTAGGGGTGAACCATGTGCATGTTGTGTTTATATGCTTTGTGCGATGTATTGATGTGTTTAATTTATTAGTGTTTTAATACAGATGAATGATTTTTTGATGCTTAGTTCTTAATAATATGGATGGATGTTAGATCTGACATATGTACATATTCTTAAGGCTTAAATACCTTAGATCTGAATGAATACTGTGATACTCTGTAATTAGGGTTTAACTGCATTGTAACTAAGACTGGATATTGATGAATGTTAACTACTGAGTGCTCTATTAAGTGTTAGAATCATAGATCTATGTCCCATATAAGGTTGAAGACCTCTATGTCCTACAACCACCCCTGCCTCAAACTCGGGTGAGACTTCATCTTCTTCATAGGTGTTGCCGAAAGGGTTGGTTGTTAGGGTTTTGTTGGTGCATTGTTGTAGCATAGAACCTTGGGTCTTCCCCTATGCCAACATAACTATATAAAAAGTATATCATCAATATATCATCACTAAATCATGACAATATAAAAATAAGATCTTCACATCAACAACATCACATAAAATACACACTACATCATAATTTACCTGGAGACCCAAATGGGAGAATACCACAAAATGATTTATTATATATCAAATAATACATTCATTGGAAGCACCATGTTGGAACAGGGATAGACCCAGGGTTCAATGCTACAACAGTGCACCAACAAAACCCTAACTACCGGACCTTTCAGCAACAACTCCAAAGTAGATGAAGTCTCACCCAAGGTAGAGGCAGGGGTGGTTGTAGGACTCAGATGTTTGCAACCTTAGCTGGGACACACATCTATGATTCTACCACTTAACAGAGCACTCAACAATTAAAATTCACCAATATTCAGTCTTATTTATAGTGCAGTTTAACCCTAATTACAGAGCATCGCAGTATTCAACCAGATCTAGCATCTAGCAGCACTTAGCACGATGAAACAAATCATATATAGAAGATTCAAGAACCAAGCACGTGTATATAAGTAAAATATAACATCCATCCATATCATTAAGAACTAAGAATCAATAGATCTATCTATCATTCATCTACATTAAAGAACTAAGAAAGTAAACACATAAGCACATCAATACATCGCACAAAGAATAGCAACACAACATATACATGGTTCTCCCCGACCGTGGAGCTACGTCCACCAACTCTTATCTTATTTATTATCTTCAGTCAAGCTTCTTACAGGAACATAACATCCAGGTTCTACTCTACAGAGGATAAGAGATATGCGTGCACTCCGCCAGATCCTCCTTCTTCTAGCTAGGGTATGACACAAAGCCTTCACAGAGTTTCTTACAATGACTTGCACTTATCTCTACAAGTCTCACATAGTATGCACAAAGAACTTACAACTCTTGATCACATAGATCCAACTCTAGCACTTATCCATCCGTACTCACTACATCACCTTAGCATCTATTTAATCATACAAAATAGGCCTAAGCATGGGTAAACCCATGGGCTGACATTCCCATACTCGTTACATAATCCAAAAAAGCCCTAAAAATGGGTCGAGATCCTGTGATATCCACTTTGTCTTGCGCTTTGCCTTCGACAGCCTGTCGAAGTCCCAAAATAGGTCAAACATGACCAAGGATCCTCAAAACTTGGTCAAGGGTCAACAGGCCCCCAACACTCACCTGTGACTTGTCCCAAGTCACTATGATTTGACTAGTTCTACTTCAAAAGCCTTAATCTTGGCTCGCGCCACTTCAAATAATTTCTATGCCATGACCTCTTGTTTAATGAACTCTTGTATGACTGCTTCATTGACAGGTCCATCTAGGCATTGTTCAACTACAATGACGACTTGCTCCAGTTCCACTCCTCTCCGTTTGATCTCTGTGAATAGTTGGTAAGCCTTATCCTGTACATGTTGGAGCCTCTAAGTCACTTCCATGATTTTGATCTCGATAGTGTGGACCTATTGTTGGACAGTTCGCTCCGCCTAGGATTGCTTCATTCTTTCCACAATTGATAGGGGCTTCAACCTTTCCTGTATCATTTCTGCTTGATACTTCAACTCTTGGCACTGCGACTCCAGTGTCTTTATTTCTGGATTCTCAGTGAGTTTCTCATAGGTCTGGGCACTGCAAACAATGATTTTCTTACATTCCGTGGAAAGGGCCTTTATTCTCTCAACTACGCTTTGAGAAGTTGCTTCTCTTTGGTCCCTCACATCCTGCGGGGTGTTGGGAATTGTGCGGAGCTCTAAATATTCTATTATCTGCTATAGCTACTAGATAGCATATGAAATTTGCTCTACTTGATGCATGACTTGGTCTTCTACCTGTATTTCTAGTCTGTCATAGATTTAAGTGCTCTTTTGACTGCTTCTTTCACTTCGAGTTGGTCTGTGAGAAACTGTTCTTTTTCCTGTTGAATCTATACTTTCTCTTCTTCAAACCTTGGCTGCAGAGAAACATTCTCTTGTTCTACAAATCTACGTTGTTCTACCATTACACCTTTCACTTTCTTCAAAGCCTGGGTGGCTTGTTCTGTTTCTTCTTGAGCACGATGAATGCAAGCTTCAACTGCATCATCTAGTCGGTCGAGTTGGGTTGGCTCATTATCTCAGTTATGTCCGTTATGGCACTATCCCAATAGTCTGGTGGTGAAATTTCTGATCATAAATGCATTTTTACCCATTCGCACCATCAGTCTAATGGTTATACTATCCCTAACAAATATATTACATTTCCATGGTGAAGTGCCATGTGACGGAGTTTTGATATCCCGACGAAGTTCCAATTTTTCAAATTTTCCTTCTGCAAAGTTCCCTCTGGAACCTTCTATAACTTTTCGATTTTAGCTCTCTTCTTACTTAGTTTTCTAGCCTTCTTTCCGGTGAGCTTCGTCTTAGAATTCCTTTTTCCATTCTGATCCGCATCTTCTTTTGGTAGAGTAACTTCATGCTATTGATATTCTTTCCTAGAAATCAGGGGTAATACTTCATTTGTATCTAGAATAGGTACTTTAGTCTTCTAAGGGTCTTCTAGTGTTATTCCTACTTTGAAATTCAAGTCTCTAGTTTTAAGTAGCTTCGCTCAGTTCTCCTTTTCTTCAATCAAGTGTGTGATTCTCCTAGTCATGAAATATTTTAACTCTTTCTTCTTCTTCTCTAATATTTCTTCGTCTTTCCTTCTGGCATGATCTCCTTCAATCCAGGGTTTTCCTAGTAACATAGAAAATGGAGCATTGTTCTCAATAAATTTAACAACTTCAAATTCTTCCTCTGTCGAAGTTCCATTGGCACTCATAGATATCTAGGTAAGTCTTCCACATAGGGTGATCAAATTTCCTCTGAATAATCCTATTCCTCCCAATGAAGGAATCATAGAAGGATTTCCTAGAATTTCCCAAGTTCTTTCTATCATAATATTCACCTGTGTTTGCTCATCCAGAACACAGTCAATGTCGAAGTCTCTTATTCTTGCTTCAATGCACTCTTTTCTTTGAATATCTCTGATAAGTTGATATGTCAGTGATCATTCAGGGTTTCTTTCATCTGTAGAAATACTTTTTCTGATTCTTTTCAGGGTTCTATCATAATCTCAGTTGCTTGACCTTTCTCGGGGTCTACCTGTTCCATATTCATTCTTTCAACCTTAGCAATCATTCTAGGGAAATCCAATACTTCATGGTCCATAACTTTTCAACATAGGCAAATAGGTCTTCTTCCAGGGCATTCCTTAGTAGGATGTCCTGATTTTCTACAATTGTAACAAAGAGTTAATCCTCTCTTTCTCTTAAATTATCCCCGACCTTTCTTATACTGCGCACTAGGATCATGGTAGCTAACCTGGAAAAAATTCTTTCTAGGATCCTGCATCCATTTGATAGTCTAAACATTCTCTCTATGCATAGGTATAACATATATTTTATAATTCTTATCAGATCTAATCATATAAAATCTTCTTTCTTCTATCACTGCCCTAGGTTTCAGGCTAGGACAAATCTTATCAAACATACCTAGATTCATAATTTAGAAACAAAAATTTCCACTAATCTTATTTTCAGCAGAGCACAAATCTTCCATATCTAAAACTTTTCACTATTCTTACCTTTATCAGAGCATAGAGCTTGCATATCTTACCTCTTTTCTTTAGATCTGACCCTTCTTGGTACAGAGTGGTAAGAACCAAATATCAATATAGAATAGAAAAACCTTAGAATAAGTACTCAACACCTTGAAAAGAGACAAATTCAGATAATAAGCCTCTTCGAGGGGGAAACCTCCTTATGTCCACATAAATGTACAATTACAAGATGATTCCAAATGAAAATGTCTCCTTGGTATATATAGGAGACTAGGAGATATAATTACAACTAATGGACTAAAGCCAACATAAATAAAATAACATTATTAATGCAATATGCCCTAGTTAAGGGGTAATGAGCCATTATTTATGGCTTAACATGCCCCTCCCCTTGAGACAAGTGTTGTCCGTAATGCTTGAGTAACTCTGGATTCTTCTATATAAAAGACTCATCTTCCCAAGTGGAATCTTCCACCGGTAGTTTCCTCCATTTAATGAGATAATTTGAAATGGATCTTTTCCTCAACTGGAAAATTCTTGTGTCACTGATGGCTTTGGGCTCCCATATGATTTTTCCTTATTCGAAAAGTTACGAAAATATAGTTTGAACTGGGATCTTGTCACCTATAACCTTCTTTAAGCATGAAACATGGAAAACTGGGTTACTCATGAATATGCAGGCAACTCCAATTTCTATGCCATAGTACCAATATTTTGCAACACCTTATAAGGGCCATAGTACATTGGTGATAATTTATTATCCTTCTTGGCGTTCTTGAGGGACATCTGTTTGTATGGTTGTAGTCTTAAAAGCACCCAATCTCCTACTTCAAAACTTCTTTCACTACGATGCTGATCTTCTTATTGTTTCATGCGATTTTGTGCCATGGTTAGGTTGTCCTTTAGTATTTGGAGAACTTGTTGTGGATGCTCGATGTGATCTTACACTACTTGAAACTTATATTTTTATATTAGATAAGAAGTGATGGAAGGAGGGTGGTATCCATAGAGTGCCATAAATAGTGTCATTTTCGTTGCAGCATGAAAGGAAGTGTTATACCACCATTCTACCAAGGGTAACCATTTGAACCATTGTGTTTGTTTATCAGAGACAAAGCAACAAAGGTAGACTTCTAGACATTTGTTCACTATCTCGGTTTTTCCATCACATTGAGGATGATGGGATGAGCTATGAGCCAATTGAGTAACCAAACAAGAAAATAATTCTGTCCAAAAATGTCCAGTGAAGATGGGATCTCTGTGACTTACAATAATCTTTGGGCTACCATGTAGCTTTTGATCTGTCTCCATGAATGCGGTGGCAACTGTACTGGATTTGAAAGGATGAGAGAGTGCACAAAAGTGTGCGTACTTGGTCAGTATATCTACAATCACCTTGATGACACTCTTTCATTCAGACTTCGGTAACCCTTTGATGAAATCCATGGAAACCTCCTCCCAACACTGACTTGGGATGGATAATGGTTGTAAAAGACCTGGGGTCTTAATTGTTTCCACCTTATTTTGTTGGAAAGCCAAACATTCTTCCAAAAACCTTTGAACATCAATTTTAAGGCCATGCCAAACAAATTCCTTCTTGAACCTATGGTAGGTTTTCAAAAATCCCAAGTGCCCTCCTACTGGAGAGGTGTGCAATTCCAATAGCATGTTTTGTTTGATTTGGGAGTTCTTACATAAATATAAGTGATCTTTGCACCATAGTGAATCAATTTTCCATGTAAATGTATCTGATGAAATGGAATCCTGCTGCAACCTTTGAATGAGAGTCCACACTTTTTTTGTCATTCTTCCATTTATCCCTTGCTTCTATTATCCAATCTGGTTGGATGATTGAGATAGCACAGCAAAAGGCCTCAACATCTTCATCCTTTATTGAGAGTGCATCTGCCACAACATTTTACTTAACTTTTTTATAGACGATTTCAAAATCATAACCCAATATCTTGGTTACCATTATTATTGTTCTTCTGAAGATATTCTTTGTTACAAGAAGTATTTAAGACTATCATGATCTGTTTTGACCTTGAAGTGCCTACCTATTAGATAAGGATGCCATTTCTTCAATGCATGTAGTATTTCCATCATTTCCTTCTCATAAATGGTTTTGTGTAATTCATTTCCCTTGAGTGATCGAGTTTGAAAAGATAGGGGCCTTCCTTCTTGCATTAGGACAACACCAATTCCATTTCCCGAGGCATCACATTCCACAATAAATTTTTCTGTGAAGTCTGGAGTGGTCAAGACAGAAGCTTTGCACATCACCTCTTTAAGTTGTTCAAAAGCTTTAGTTTCCTCTGGAGTCCATGAAAATGCATCCTTATTATTTAGTGCCATTAAATGAGATGCTATTCTTCCATAGTGTTGAACAAACTTGCGGTAATAACCTGTCAAACAAAAAAATCATCTAAGATTCTTCAATGTTTTGGGAATCGACCAATCCATCTTGGCCTTAATCTTGTTAGGGTCTACCTTGACACCTTCATGAGATACAATATGACCCAAATACTCTACCTCCTTCACTCCAAATAAACATTTAGATGGTTTGGCATATAGTTGTTGCTCCTTTAATAGTTGTATCACCTTGTCAACATGTTGCACATAATCCTCCCAAGACTTTCTATAGATTAGTATATCATCAAAAAATACTAACACAAATTTTCGAAGGAAGGGATTGAAAATGGAATTCATCAACCCTTGGAATGTGGAAGGTGCATTCGTAGGGCCAAAAGGCATGACCAAAAATTCATAATGGCCTTAATGAGTTCAAAATGTTGTTTTTGGGATATCTTCTTCCTTCATTCTAATCTGGTGATACCCTGAATGGAGATCCAACTTTGTGAAATAGATTTCTCCATGTAGTTCATCTAACAATTCATCAATGACAGGAATTGGAAACTTATCTTTAATAATGATCTTGTTGAGTTCTCTATAATCTGGACACATACGCCATGAGCCATCTTTCTTGAATACCATTACCATCGGTGCAGGGTAATAAATTTGGCTAGGTCTAATAATTCCAACCTCTAAAATTTCTTCAATTATGCTCTCAATTTCACTCTTTTGGGCATAAGGGTATTTTTATGGCCTGAAGTTAGGAGGAACACTCCCAGGAATTAGGTGAATATCATGATAATGATTTCAAGTGGGTGGAAGACCTTTGGGAATATATTCGAATACTTTGGAATGCTTATCAATGATCCCTTGGAGATCTAGAGGAATAGATGGCTTAGATGTTTGAACATCTAGTTAGCATAGTTGTGGAATAACACCTTGATACCCCTTTTTCAATAATATTGTCATGCCATTAGAGATTATCACCTTACCAGGTTTCCCTATGATACCTCTTAACTCAATTTATTTTCCTTCCAATGAAAATTTCATGAAAGTTTCTTGAAAATTAAAATCCATTGTTCCTAATGACTGCAACCATTAGATTCCTAGTACAACATAAGCACAACCCATGGGTATAGAAATCATTGGAATATTCATTACATATTCCCCCATATTAAGATTGATCTTATTGCATTTTCCCGAGTAATGGATAGTTCCTCCATCTGTAATCATTACTTGAAACTCTGGCACTAGATATACAAAGCAATTGAGAGCTTTGGCTAATTTATAGTGAATGGAATTATGAGTACTGCCATAATCAATTAGAACTATTACCTTTTTATTTTTGATATATCCTTTGATCTTTAGGGTTTGAGGAGTGCTAATTACAGGCAATGCATTACACGATATCGTGGGAGTTAACTTTTCAGATGAAATTGCTTCTACGTTTTCATCTTGAGATGGTTATTGTTCGTGTTATTGTTCTTCTTCCTCTTCACAATCTATGTAGAATAATTTCTTCTCACCACACTTATGTCCCTTACTGTACTTGTTGTCATAATTAAAGAATAAACTTTTTTCTTTTCTTTCTTCCAATTGTTGAGGTGTCAACCTTGTAGGTTGAGGTGTTTTAGAAGAAGGAGCATTATTCTCTCTATAGCTCTTAGGATTGTCCCTTCTAGTAGCCATATCCATATTTTTACTTTCAACATTTCTTGCCACCCTAAATGCATTCTCCAATAATTTGGGTTCCCAAAGGCGAACCTCATGTTGAATGTTATCCTTTAAAGTTCCTATGAATACATCAATCAAGTGCTCATATGGAATATATGTTACCTTTATATTCAATCTTTAGAAGTTCTCAATGTGATTTGTAACTAAACCCTTTTGCTTGAGATTTGTCAATTGGCTAAAGAAGGTACTGCTCCTTGTATCCTCATAGTGTGTTAGCATTTCTTCCATGAAAATTGTCCAAGTGATGAGTGATTTGTGTTAGGATATTTAGACACTTAGGATTTAGTAAGATCTACTTGGTCTATTGTATCATTAGGTAAAGTGTGTTTTCTAGTGTGTTTCTTTAGAATGCATCAGTAGTTAGGAAATCCAACGGTCATGATATGTTCCCGACATAGAGTGATCTAACGGTTCATACTCTCCTCGATCTTAATGGCCATTAATCCATGGCTTAAAACTTGATTGGTCCATGATCTCTATTTAAAGAGCATGGAGGGACATTTTCCGATGATCGATTGTGAGAAACTCTCTTGTAAAATCTCTCTGTAATATTTTTCTTTGCATTAATAAACTGCTCCAAGTGGTCACGTTGGTTGGGGCCGTGGATGTTTCCCCATAGGGGTTTGACCATGTGAAAACATCGGTGTGTTGATATTTGATTTGGTTATGTGAGTGGTTACTGAAGGTGTCCGTCCTCTATTGGAATACCTATGTTGTCGAACATGGTATCAGAGTCTGTTTAAAGACCTGCTCCTGTTGTAGATCGAGATCGTGAAGCCGAGTTTCATCATCTCTAGTTTCTATCAATTTCATACATTTCTGGGCAGAGAGGACTATTTCATTGCATCCGGAGCACTCATTTAATTCAGGAACACTTTTTTTTTCACTCAAAAAGGTTTTTGTTTGCCCAAGATACAACCATTACAGTCAGATCCGGAGGTATAAAGCTTGAATACCCATTTTTTAAATTTTTTGCAGAGTAGTATTTTGGTTTTATTTCGGTTTTGTTTTATTTATTTCCGGGTTGATACTCTTTTAGATATGTGTATTCTCTTTTCCCCATGCCCTGTGTGATCTCAGCAAATCAGAAACAGATAGGAAAAGGTGCATCTTCTGGGTAAGTTAACCGAGATCTAACCCTTGTTCTCATCGAGAAGCAAATTTTTTTTCTTGTGTGAAAGAGTTTTTTTTAAGCACACTCTCCAAGGCTGTCTTCAACAACAAAAAAAAAAATCCTCCTTCTGAACATTACAATATGTTTTTCTAGATCATCTGGTTAAAAGTTGCCTTATTAAGTAATTGGTCTTGAGTTCAAGTCTCTCTTTTGTTATCTTTTTTGAAAAATTTCATGCTAAAATTGTAAAGTGTATTTCCCTTCAAGTATAAAAGTGAATCACTATAAGTAGCTTTAATATTTTATTTTAGAGTTATTTATTTTGCATGCAACTTTTTGTTATAAAGTAACTTCATTGTGAAAGTGATCCCCACGTCTCTTTATAAAAGTGGGTCACTTCATAAAGAAACTTGCACAATCACGTGGTCATTTGGTTACTAATTGTGCTTTTTTTTAAAAAGGGAATATCTCTAACATCAGAAGTCTGTTTTTTTTTAAAACGCATAAATTTTCGATCTATTTCCATCCAAATCATCAGTCTCATTTTTTTGAATCCACATTATATGCATATTTAATATGGATTCTACAACTACTATCTTTCTTACCAACAACAACTACTTCCAATGGAAATCTCATATGGAAGATTTATTAAGAAGTAAAGTCTTGTATCAGATTACCTTGGGAAAGGAAAAAGCACCCACTGATGCTGATAAGAAAGTCAAGTGAGATAATAGGAATGACGAAGCACGTGGACTAATCAAAATTTGCATCTCTCCTGATTTAAGGTACCACCTTCAAGATATTGATGACCCCAAAGAAGCTTGGAACATGATTGAATCTATGTTTGGTAAACTCAATATTGTTCGAGCACAACAGTTAGAAAATCAAATACTGACCTTGAGTCCAAATGATTTTTATTTCCTTAGAGACTATCTATGTATGTTTAAAACACTCACAATTTTATGTGAAGAATGCAAGATAAAGATGGAGGACGCGCGTTGCATCTATCTTATTCTTTCTAAGTTAGGTAGTGCATATTCTATGTTTGTATCTACCTTTTATGCCATGAGAGAGGCTCTAGGGTAAGAAGCTTATGAAAAACCCACTCTTGGTTCCTTTGGTGCTTCTTTGATTCGAGAGGAAGATAAGCTTATACAATTTGGAGTGATCAACACTGTAGGTCCCTCCAACAAAGCCTTAGTTTCCCAGCAGAAAGATAAACCAAAGTATCCCAAGAAGCAACATCTTTGCTATAACAATAAACAACATAAGAGTCCCAAACCTGCTCAGACAACTTCAGCTCCTATTGGTGACAAAGGAGAAAAATATAAAAGTAAGAATACTAACAGACATTGCAACTTTTGTGATAAAGATGCTCATGATGAGTCTAAATGTTTCAAGAATATGGCAGCTTTAGAAGCAGTGATGAATAAGCACAACATCAGTATTGATTCTACTTCTTCTTCTCATGGACATGCACTTTCTTCTTCTCATTTCTCCTTCAATTCAAATTCTACTACTACTTCTTCTTCTGATGAGTGGCTTATTGATTCGGGACCATCTTATCATATGGCTAAGGATAATGTCATGTTTTCTATTGTAAATGAGTGTAACACCAAGAAAATATTTGTTGGTGATGATAGATCTCTTAGTGTTGTAGGATCTAGAACAATTCAAGTAGATAATGGTCATTTCAATGATGTATTACGTGTTCCAAGCCTTTCTTGTAACCTTCTATCAGTATATCAAATCACTCATTCAGGTGAAGGTAAAACCATAGATTTTTCACCCCACCAAGTCATAATCAAGGATCTAAAAGATCCTAAGCATGTTCTTGCAACTATAATTGTTGATGATATTACCAGGTTGTACAAGTTTGACAACTTTGGGTCATCAGCTTTTTCATCAGTTTTTGTTACTATAGCGATGACTTGAGAAAACTTTGGCATGAGTGGTTTGGTAATCTAAATTATCGCTCATTGCATCAACTATGTAATCAACAGATGGTGACTGTTCTTCCTCTTGTTTCTGTTAAAATTTTAATTAAAATGAAGTACCAAGGCAAGTGTTTCTCTTCCCTAGGCACCTAAGGGGAGAAATTGCCGAATGTGAGTCTTAGTCAAATTAATTTGTGAGATGCAAATTAAAAGATAACTTTATGATTAAAGTGAGGGTGAGTGAAGAGACACCAAATATCAGCCACCCATCTGATCTAATCTCAACCGTTAGATTAGAAAACTCCTCACCTTCCCTCATGAGGTTGATTAAGGCAAGTGGGCGCACACATTCTTGGGTAAGAAGCAGGAGAAATATTGGTGAGATGCCAAGAGGCTCTTGGTGAGATGCCAAGAGCAAGAGAAGAAGAAGCAACAACAGTCTTGTTGAGAGAGCAAGAGACTCTTGGTGAGATGCCAAGAACAAGAAAGTTGCAGCATTCTTGTTGAGAGAACAAGAGAGAGCAAGAGAGAGGTCAAGCTGAGAAAAGAGACAACATTTGCTGAAGGAGAGAACGCATCCCAAAGCAAAGATAAGTACAGATTTCAGACAGCAAGGAAGAACATGCCGTACCATACGGATTTGTGGAGGTCATATAGCATGTAATGTGCACAAAAATTGAGGAGGACAACAGCTGCAATTTTTGAGAGTATTGGCATGCATTCCAAGGCTGCCATACAAAATTTGTTGGCACAAAAATTGAGGTAACTACTGTAATATATTTCTGAGTGTATTTCCGTACAGTCCGTACAGTCTTAGCAGAGTTTTGGCACAAATTTCGAGACATTCCATACAACATTAATTGCTGGGGTAGTCATACAGTTGTATGGATTTCTGGTTCAGAAATCGAGGATCAAAGCTACAGGAATGTCCAGATAAGTTTGTGTAAATATCTGAAGATGAATATGTTGTAAAAGAATTTCTCAGAAGCTCATAAATAATACAAGGCCCTCTCTAACTGGTTTTCCCCTTGTGGGTTTTTCCAGGGTTGAAGTTAGACCGAAAATATTTGTGTCTATATTTTCTGAGTTTTGCATATTGCTGATATTTTATTTCTGCGTTGAAAACGATGTTCAGAATCCTCATGTTTCAGTTCTGAAATTTATTTTCTGTTAAGTTTTTTTTATATGCTGAAACACAGTGCTGAGTCATATGCTGAAACACCGCTGTGAGTATATGCTGAAACACAGTGCTGTAACATATGCTGAAACATAGTGCTGTAACATATGATGAAACACAGTGCCGAGTCATATGCTGAAACATCGCTGTGAGTATATGTTGAAACATAGTGCTGAGTCATATGTTGAAACACCACTGTGAGTATATGCTGAAACAAAGTGCTGTAACATATGCTGAAACACAGTGCTGTAACATATGCTGAAACACAGTGCTGAGTCATATGTTGAAACACCGCTGTGAGTATATGCTGAAACACGGGGCTGTAAAATATGCTGAAACAGTATTGAAACGAAGTTTGGCATTTAAATTTGGTTGAAAAATCAGCGAGACTGAAACTGGGTTGGGGTTTTGAAAAATTAACATGGTATCAGAGCTTAGTTGAAGAGAGGCAGAAATTTCAGCAGACAGAAATTTGGGACAACAGTCACTTCGAGAGGAAGTCACTTGGTGAGAGACCAAGGAGAGGATCTTTGGTGAGATGCCAAGATCAGGAGACTCTTGGTGAGATGCCAAGAGAAGGGGCATTTGGTGAGATGCCAAGGTTAGACCTTTGGTGAGATGCCAAGGTCGAGACAAACAACAGCGTCAGCAAAGGCGGATGAGTTTTCCACCAAGTTTGACAAGGAATTTTCCTTGATTGCGTGTCTATAATCGAGGACCACTACTCCCAATACTTGGTATATTGACAGTGGTGCCTCTCACTTGACAGATCTTACTCAGTGTGGAGATGTAGAGGTAGTGCTTGGAGATGACCGGGAGGTCAAGGTGGCTGGTTCTGGGACCGTATCATTTCGGAGGGAGTCTTTGCCTCCCATGACTTTGACATAGGTTCTTTATGTTACGGGCTTGAAGAAGAACTTAGTGTCAGTTTCTACTATTGAGGAGAAGGGCAATGAGGTCTTGTTCCGTGATGGGCAGGTGCTACTTTTCCCCAGAGGGTCTGGCATCACTTCGGCCAAAGTGATTGGTACTAGACATGAGAGGCTATATAAGTTCTTGTTCCAACCAGTGAGAGCATTGATTCATTCTACCAGCAGCAGCAGTGACCTATGTGAGATATGGCACAGGAGGATGGCAGATTTGCACCATGGGGCTTTGCAAGTTCTGAGGGAGTTGGTGATGGGAGTTCCAGATTTCAGTTCAGAGCACCATGAGTTGTGCAAGGGGTGTACATTGGGAAAGTACACCAAGACTACTTTTCCGAGTAGTGACAGTAGAGCAGCAGAGATACTTGATCTTATACATTCAGATGTATGTGGCCCGATGTCTTCGGCATCGTTGACTGGATCCCTATACTATGTTGTATTCATTGATGACTTCTCTTGGAAGTCCTAGATTTTCTTGATGAAGACCAAAGGATAGGTCTTCAGTCGGTTCCAAGAGTTCAAAGCTCTTGTAGAGAACCATACAGGGAAGAAAATCAGAGTCTTAGGATCGGACAATGGGGGTGAGTATACCTCCAAGGATTTTATGGATTTCTGTGCAGGAGAGGGCATCAGGAGGGAGTTGACTGTTCCTTACAACCCACAGCAGAATGGGGTTGCTGAGAGGATGAACAGGGCCATTGTTGGGGCTGCGAGAGCCATGCTACATGATCAGGGGCTGCCACTATTTCTATGGGCTGAGGCATGCTACACTGCAGTTTATCTGTAGAATAGGAGTCCTCACAGGGTTGTGGCGAGAATGACTCCTGAGGAGGCTTTCTCTGGGAAGAAGCCTGAGGTGGGGCAGTTTCAGATTTTTAGGTGCATCACATATTCATATGTCCCTTCTGAGAAGAGGACAAAGCTGGAGCCCATGGCAGAGAGAGGGATCTTTGTTGGGTATAGTGAGACTTCAAAGGCTTTTCATATTTACCTTCCTTCCTTGAGGAAGACTGTCTTGAGGAGGGATGTCAGATTTGAGGAGAACAGAGCCTTTAGGAAGTCTAGAGGGACAGAGAGAGGTGAGCAGTCTTCATCTCAGATTCAAGTGAGCCCGAAGCAGACTACAGTGACACAGATTTTGGGGCCACCAGTTTCAGTGACAGGGCCACAGAGTTCAAGTTCGCAGGCTACCGATCCACAAGTTTCAGGATCAGGTACTTCAGGGTCTACTATAGGATCATTGTCTTCAGCAGATGGGGTTGAGCAGGGAGAGTCCCCTCCACAAGACACTACTTCAGAGAGGAGGAAGCCCAAGTGGCTTCAGGATATTTTGAGGGATGCACAGGGTTCAGTGGGGAATCCAAAGAAGGCAGTGAGGGAGAGTAAACCTCCCGAGAGGTTTTGCAGCTACATCGCGATGGTGAGAAGTATTTGGGATTCTGTGCCTTCCACTGTTGAGGAGGCCACTAGTAGACAGGTATGGAGAGATGCCATGATGGAAGAGTACAATTCCATCATGAAGAAGGATGTCTGGGAAGTTGTTCCTAGACCTGAGGGGAAGTCAGTGGTGACTTCCAAGTGGCTCTACAAGATAAAGCATGTTGTGGATGGCAGCATTGAGAAGTACAAAGATCGCTTTATGGCTTGGGGGTTTTCAGAAGTTGAGGGAGTCAACTATGATGAGACCTTTGCGCTGGTTGCTCGATACACTTCGATCAGGGTAGTGATCTCCATTGCAGCAGAGATGGGTTGGAAGATCCACCAGATGGATGTGAAGACCGCATTTCTGAATGG
>ML797563.1:125688-147219 GCA_009831015.1 Picea engelmannii
GAAGTATTCGAGAGTCTGAGTCGTCCACTTTTGAGGATGCCACTAGTAGATAGGTATGGAGAGATGCCATGATGGAAGAGTACAATTCCATCATGAAGAACGATGTCTGGGAAGTTGTTCCTAGACCTGAGGGGAAGTCAGTGATGACTTCCAAGTGGTTCTACAAGCTAAAGCATGCTGCGGATGGTAGCATTGAGAAGTACAAAGCTCGCTTTGTGGCTCGGGGGTTTTCACAAGTTGAGGGAGTCGACTATGATGAGACCTTTGCGCCAGTTGCTCGATACACTTCGATCAGGGTAGTGATCTCCATTGCAGTAGAGATGGGTTGGAAGATCCAGCAGATGGATGTGAAGACCTCATTTCTAAATGGTATTATTGAGGAGGAGGTGTACATTGAGCAGCCATTGGGCTTTGAGGTGCATGGGAGAGAGTCTCATGTGTGTAGACTTAAGAAGGCATTGTACGGGCTGAAACAAGCTCCCAGAGCTTAGTATTCGAGGACAGATGCCTATTTGCAGCAGTTGGGTTTTGAGAAGAGTGAGGCGGATCCCAACCTATACTTCATTGTGGTTGGAGAGGATCCTCTCATTCTTCTGCTATATGTGGATGACCTTTTTATTACAGGGGCAGAGAGACTCATCAGCAGCTGCAAGGAAAGCCTTGCTTCAGAGTTCGATATGACAAACATTGGACTGATGCATTACTTTTTGGGATTGGAGATTTGGCAGGAGCCTAGACACATCTTCTTAGGACAGGGGAAGTATGTGTGTGATATTCTGAGCAGATTTCAGATGGGGAATAGTAGGCCCATGACCACTCCCATGATTACCAACTGGAAGAAGCTTCAAGCTTCTGAGTCACAATTGGTGGATTCCACTTTGTATCGTCAGTTGATCGGGTCATTGATGTGTTTGGTCAATACCAGGCCAGATATTTGTTTTGTTGTCAACACTCTCAGTCAGTTCATGGTGGAGCTGAGGAGAGTGTATTGGGTAGCAGCAAAACATGTGCTCAGGTATCTTTGTGGTACGGTAGATTATGGTCTGGACTATCATAGAGGAGATGGAGTTCGTCTGGTTGGCTATACAGACTCATATTGGGAAGGATGTGTCAGTGACAAGAAAAGCACTTCAGGTTGTTGCTTTGGATTGTGATCAGCAGTTGTGTCTTGGTTCAGTTGGAAGCAGAAGTCAGTGGCTTTGAGTTCGGCAGAGGCTGAGTATATGGCAACTAGTCAGGCTAATTGTGAGGCCCTTTGGCTTCGCAAGATGTTGGTTGGATTGTTCGGTGTACAGTTGAGGCCTACCGTG
This sequence comes from Picea engelmannii, assembly GCA_009831015.1. Classification (NCBI taxonomy): domain Eukaryota; kingdom Viridiplantae; phylum Streptophyta; class Pinopsida; order Pinales; family Pinaceae; genus Picea; species Picea engelmannii. The sequence goes on from ML797563.1 coordinate 126,999, forward strand.
ATTTTCTGTGATAATCAGAGTTGCATTAAACTCTCAAAGAATCTAGTTTTTAATGACCTGTCTAAGAATATCGATATTTGGTATCACTTCATCCGTGATTGTGTTCAGAGAGGAGATGTGGAGCTACAGTACATATCTACTGAGGAGCAGGTTGCAGACATACTCACCAAGGCATTGAACATAGGTAAGTTTGTATTTTTCAGGGACAAGCTTGGAGTGGTGAGTAACACTTTCCTCAGTATGAGGGAGTGTTAAAATTTTAATTAAAATGAAGTACCAAGGCAAGTGTTTCTCTTCCCTAGGAACCTAAGGGGAGAAATTGCCGAATGTGGGTCTTAGTCAAATTAATTTGTGAGATGAAAATTAAAAGATAACTTTATGATTAAAGTGAGGGTGAGTGAAGAGACATCAAATCTCAACCACCCATCTGGTCTAATCTCAACCGTTAGATTAGAAAACTCCTCACCTTCCCTCATGAGGTTGATTAAGGCAAGTGGGCGCACCCATTCTTGGGTAAGAAGCAGGAGAAATCTTGGTGAGATGTCAAGAGCAAGAGAAGAAGAAGAAGCAACAGTTTTTTTGAGAGAGCAAGAGACTCTTGGTGAGATGCCAAGAGGTTCTTGGTATGATGCCAAGAACAAGAAAGTTGCAGCATTCTTGTTGAGAGAACAAGAGAGAGCAAGAGAGAGGTCGAGCTGAGAAAAGAGACAACATTTGCTGAAGGAGAGAACGCATCCAAAATCAAAGAGAAGTATGGATTTCAGACAACAAGGAAGAAGAGGCCATACCATATGGATTTGTGGAGGTCATACAGCATGTAATGTGCACAGAAATTGAGGAGGACAACAACTGCAATTTCTGAGAGTATTGGCATGCATTCCAAGGATGCCATACAACATTTGTTGGCATAGAAATTGAGGTAACTGCTGTAATATATTTCTGAGTGTATTTCCGTACAGTCCGTACAGTCTTAGCAGTGCTTTGGCACAAATTTCGAGACAGTCCATACAACATTAATTGTTGGGGCAGCCGTACAGTTGTATGGATTTCTGGTTCAGAAATCTAGGAGCAAAGATACAGGAATGTCTAGATAAGTTTGTGTAAATATCTGAAGATGAATATGCTGTAAAAGAATTTCTCAGAAGCTCATAAATAATACAAATGCCTCTCTAACTGGTTTTCCCCTTGTGGGTTTTTCCAAGGTTGAAGTTAGACCGAAAATATTTGTGTCTATATTTTCTGAGTTTTGCATATTGCTGATATTTTATTTCTGCGTTGAAAACGATGTTCAGAATCCTCATGTTTTAGTTCTGAAATTTATTTTCTGTTAAGTTTTTTTTATATGCTGAAACACAGTGCTGAGTCATATGCTGAAACACCGTTGTGAGTATATGCTGAAACACAGTGCTATAACATATGCTGAAACACAGTGCTGTAACATATGTTGAAACAAAGTGCTGAGTCATATGTTGAAACACCGCTGTGAGTATATGCTGAAACACAGTGCTGAGTCATATGCTGAAACACCGCTGTGAGTATATGCTGAAACACAGTGTTGTAACATATGCTGAAACACAGTGCTGTAACATATGCTAAAACACAGTGCTGAGTCATATGCTGAAACATCACTGTGAGTATATGTTGAAACACAGGGCTGTAACATATGCTGAAACAGTACTGAAACTGAGTTTGGCATTTAAATTTGGCTGAAAAATCAGCGAGACTTAAACTGGGTTGGGGTTTTGAAAAATTAACAGTTTCATGCATATATGGTTTTGTGCCAGTTGTGTTCTCGGAAAATAGAATCGGGATAGTTTTGACAAATGTGCCTCTTGGCATGCCTCGGGTCCTTTGCAGCTTGTTCACAGTGATTTGTGTAGTCCACTTTCTTCTGCTTCTTTTTCTGGGTGCAAGTATTTCTTAACTTTCATTGATGACTTTTCTAGACATACTTGGGTTTACTTCTTAAAACTCAAGAGTGAAGTTTTTGATAAGTTTTTGGCCTACAAGGCCCTTGTATAAAAGAAATCTGGACATCAAATTCAAAGGTTAAGAACAAATAATGGAGGCGAATATGTGAAAAATAATTTTATAAGCTACTGCACTACATAGGGAATCCAAATGCAACACATTGTTCCATATACACCACAACAAAATGGTGTTGTTGAGAGAAAGAACCGCACATTAAAATAAATGGCTAATTGTATGATCCAATCTAAGGGATTAAGTCTAAAGTATTAGGCAAAAGCCATCAACTGTGCAAATTACATAGTAAATCACACTCCCACAAAGGCTCTTAAAAATATAACACCGAAAGAAGCTTGGACTAAAATTAAACTAGATGCAAGCCACTTCCATGTATTTGGCAGTATATCATGGGTTCACATTCTTGATGAGAAAAGGAAAGCATTGCAGCCTAAAAGTGAGTAGTGTATATTTGTTGGTTATTCTGAAAATGTCAAAGGTTACAGACTTCTTCAATCACATTGTAATGAAAGTATTATTCGAAGAGATGTTAAATTTGAAGAAAATCTATTGGCTTGCGAGCGTAATTTGGTGATTGTACCTTCTTCAGCCTACGAGCCATATTCGATGTTTATGCCTTCTTATGATCTGGTTTCTTCTTCAGATGATGACAGTGAGGATGAAAATCCACCCCCGCCTGCTCACCCTCCTCTAGATGAGTCCTTTGAACCTGAAACAACACTAGCTCCACCGCTTCCTAGATGGGTCTGTTCAACATGAGAAGCAGCTAGTGATATTGTCAATGATCCTTTAGATCAGCGTCAGACACATTCAAAGTTTCAGTGAGCCTCTTCTCTTTTGGCTCAAGTTTTAGAAACTCATGATCCAGAGACATTTGCAGAAGCTTCAGCTCATCCAGATTGGGATACAACAATGAATGAAGAGTATCGTTCTTTATTGGAAAACGATACTTGGGATGTTGTACCTCTTCCAAAAGCAAGAAAACTTGTTAGATGCAAATGGGTCTACAGAAATAAGTATGCATTAGATGGAAGTGTTGAAATACACAAGGCTTGATTAGTTGTCAAAGGATTTTCCTAAGTTGAAGGAATTGACTATAATGAAACCTTTTCCCTTGTAGCAAAAATGAATTCCATACACCTTGTTCTTGCCCTTGTCGCCTCACATAAATGGGAGGTCCATCTGATGGATGTTAAATCTTCCTTCTTGCACGAAGATTTGCAATAAGAATTATACATGGAAAAACCTCCTGGCTATGTCCAGAATGACTCTATCCTTGTTTGTCACCTCAAGAAATCTCTTTATGGTCTCAATCAAGCTCCCCGATCTTGGTATGCCAAAATGGATAGCTTTCTTATTGCCACTAGATTATCTAGATTCCATTATGATCCTAATGTCTATACCAAGAAAGTAGGAAGCCATCTCATAATCCTTTTCCTTTATGTTCATGAACTTATCCTTAATGGTAGTGACTCAAAACTTTTAAACCATGTGAAAACCATCCTTAAGAAGAAATTTGAAATGACAGACTTAGGATTTTTTCACTATTTCCTTGGCCTCTAAGCTTTGCAAACCAATGAAGGAATTTTTATTTCCCAGTCTAAGTATGCTTGTGACCTTCTTCGTCACTTTCACATGCACAATTGTAAACCAACCCCTTCTCCCTTCTAGTTTGGATTCAATCTTTCTACCACCTGTACTTCTCCTGAAGTTGATGCCACCCTGTATCATCAGTTAGTTGGTAGCCTCTTATACTTGACTCATACGCGTCCTTATATTTCCTTTGATGTTGTTCTTGTTGCCCGATATATGAAAACACCCCATGAAATCCATTGGAAAGTAGCTAAAAGGATACTTCGCTATGTTCGTGGTACAGTTCAGTTCAGGATACATTACAATTTAGGGGTGACTCCTTTATTGGTTGGTTTCACTAATTCAGATTGGGTCGGTGACCTTCATGATCGAAAGTCTACTACAGGTTATGTTTTCATCCTTGGTTTAGGACATGTCACTTGTTCCTATAAGAAACAATAGTCTATTGCACTTTCTTCAGCAGAAGCAAAGTACCGAGCAGCGGTAAATGCAAGTCAGGAAGTCTTGTGGCTTTGGCAGATCCTTTTAGAGTTTGGATTCTAGCATCATCATCTGACCAGCCTTTGGTGTGACAATCAGAGTTCCATCAAGCTCGCCAAAGACCCAGTTCAACATCAGTGTAGAAAACATATCGAGCTACACATGCACTTCATAAAAAAGCTCATTCATGATCAAGTTATTGAAGTGCTCTTTTTCCCTACATAAGATCAAGTTGAAAACATTTTCACAAAGTCTCTTACAGAAGCGAAGTTTTCCAAACTTCGATCTATGTTAGGAGTTCAGGAAGTTGTCATTAAGGGGGGATAGGCTCTAATGCCTCCTTCCTTCTCCTATTTTTTCACTATTGTAAATCCTTCAATCCTATCCCAAGTTGTTCTTAAGGGGGGATGTTAGGATATTTAGACACTTAGGAGTTAGTAAGATTTACTTGGTCTATTGTGTCAATAGGTAAAAGTGTGTTTTCTAGTGTGTTTCTTTAGTATGCATTAGTATGCATTTGTAGTTAGGAAATCTGATGGTCACGATATGTTCTCGACATAGAGTGATCGGATAGTTCATACTCTGCTCGATTTTAATAGCCATTGATCTGTGGCTTAACACCCGATTGGTACATGATCTCTATTTAAAGAGCATGGAGGGTCATTTGTCGATGATCGATTGTGAGAAACTCTCTTGTAAAATCTCTTTGTAATCTTTTTCTTTTCATTAATAAACTACTCCAAGTGGCCGCATTGGATGGCGTTGTGGATGTTTCATCGTAGGGGTTTTACCACGTGAAAACATCGGTGTGTTGATCTTTGATCTGGTTATGTGAGTGGTTACTGAAGGTGTTTGTCCTCTGTTGGAATACCTATGTTGTCGAACAATTTGCGAGAATAAATCCATCGATACCATACAAATTGATTGGGTTCTAAATACAAAGAAGCAATTCGTACCTTTTGTATATGTGGCACATTGTGTAGATCAAATAATTTCTCCATCTGAAGTATCCATGTGATTGGGTCCTTTCCATCAAACTTCCTCATATCGATCTTAGGAATGTGGTTTGTCTTCAACCCAAAGTTGTAGTTTGTCCATTCTTGATTCACCTTCCTTGTCTCCTCATCATGAATTTCATGGGATACATTTTCACTTTCAGGTGTCCTCTCTATTAGGAAATTTTTCAATCCTTCGATGATCTCCCCTTTTAAACCCTCCATCATCTCTTGTAGTTCATATTTTGTTACTGTCTTATTTTGTAAATCATTTATGTCCCTACACATTTCTTCACCTTCATCAAGATTCCATGTAGGATTGTCTGGAGGCTTATTTGGTGTAGAAGTTCCCTTCTTGTGTGGCATGTTGGCCAAGTATCCCTTTTGAACCTTTATTTTGAGGTGGTTCTGCTAGACAATGTTTCTTCTACTTTATCTCCAAAGTTTCGACCCTTATGGGCATGAAACTTTATCTTTTGTAGTTATATGATATTTCTTCTCTGCAATTCCATAGGTCTGATCAAAATTAGATGTGCCAAGTGGAATTTATGGTAACTTCCCCACAACTTCCTGATTTTTTCCTTTTCAGGAGATCTCACTTGTATAGCGTGCCCCGCACAAAATAATTGATATAAAATTCTAAAACTCGTACCAAAAATACATACTGTCCACTATCCAATGAAACCACTCTCACTCAATTGGGATACTCTAGGAAGAAGTTATGATTGTCTTACCTAGAACACCTTCTTGGCACTAGTCAATAGGACTAGTCATATACCCTATCTTCCACAGGGTGTATATACAAATGTAAGATGACCCAGAAGTTGAGCATTTTACCAAAACTACCTTGCTAATTTTTGTGAATATCTGTCGGATTTCAGGGTCTGAAACATTACATAAACAATTTTATATCACCAATTACGCAATGACTCAGTTTAGGATGATTCCATAACCCTATCTTGCACAGGTTGTATCTACGAAAGTATAAGGCCTCAGGAGATGAAATTTTAACCCAACGTACCTTGATTCATTTACTCAATATCCTTTAATATGTTCCTTCCAAAACATTGTACAAAAAAAGTTATAGTGAAATTCCAAGGTGTCTCAGATGTAGCAGTGAAACCCCAAGACCTTGAGGTCTGATACCATATGTTAAGAACCAAATATCAGTATAGCATAGAAAAACCCCGGAATAAGTACTCAACGCCTTTAAAAGAGAGAAATTAAAATAATAATCCTCTTGGAGGGGGAATCCTCCTTATGCCCACATAAATGTACAATTACAAGATTATTCCAAATGAAAATGTCTCCTTGGTATATATAAGAGACTAGGAGGTATAATTACAACTAATGGACTAAATCCGACATAAATAAAATAAAATTACTAATGTAATATGCCATAATTAAGGTTTAATGAGCCATTATTTAGGTCTTAGAACAGAGCTTCACATATCAAGTAGAATATTGTGCACTAGATCGACAGATCTACACATAGAGCTTTCACAATTTCAAATCAGATCTTCGCACAAAGATTTTTTTTCCTCAGTTCCTAGCAATCAGATTTTCAAGTCCTAAAAATGGAACCATTTTTTGGCAAAGGGGTAGACCCAGGTTTCAATGCTACAACAACACACCAACAAAACCCTAACTACCGACCCTTTCGGCAACACCTGTGAAGCAAATGAAGTCTCACTTGAGGTAGAGGTAGGGGTGGTTGAAGGAATTAGATGTCTGCAACCTTAGCTGGGTCATAGATATGTGATTATAACACTTAATAGAGCACTCAAAAATTAACATTCACCAATATTTAGTCTCAGTTACAATGCAGTTAAACCCTAATTACAGAGCATCACAGTATTCAACCAGATCTAGCATCTAGCAACACTTAGCACGATGAAACATATCAGATCTAATAGATTCAAGAACTAAGCACATGTATATAAGTCATATCTAACATCCATCCATATCATTAATCACTAAGCATCAATAGATCTATCTATCATTCATCTACATTAAAGCACCAAGAAAGTAAACACATAAGCACATCAATACATGGCACAAAGCATAGCAACACATCATGTACATGGTTCACCCCCACCCTGGGGCTACGTCTACCAACTCCTCTCTTCTTTATTATCTTCGGTCAAGCTTATTACAGGAACATAGCATCCAAGTTCCACTCCGCAGAAGACAGGAGATCTATGGGCACTCTGCCAGATCCTCCTTCTTCTAGCTAGGGTATAGCACAAATCCTTCACACAATTTCTTAAAATGACTTTCACTTAGCTCTGCAAGTCTCACATAGTATTTACAAATCACTTACAACTCTTGATCACACAGATCAAACTCTAGCACTTAGCCATCCATACTCACTACTTCGCCTTATAATCTATTTATACATACAAAATAGGCCTAATCATGGGTAAACCCATAGGTCGTCATTCCCATACCCATTACATAATCCCAAAAATCCATAAAAAGGGGCCTATATCCTGTGATCTCAGCTTCGTCTTGAACTCCACCTTCGATAGCTTGTCGAAGTCCCAAAATAGTTTAAACATGACCAAGGATCCTCAAAATTTTGTCAAGGTCCAACACACCAGCTTCCAAATTCTCCAGCTAGAACTAGAAGGAGGATACAACCCCCTATTTAGAGGCTCCAACTTGAAGTAAGCTACAACTCCCTAAATTCTCTCGCTCCAACGAGAAGGAGGCTACAACCCCCTGATTCTTATGATCCAACCTAACGGACACTCCAAATCCCCGATTCTCTGGCTCAAACCAGAAGGAGGATAAAACCCCCTCATTCTTAGGATCCAACTTGAAGTAAGCTCCAAATCCCTTTGTTCTCTGGCACCAAACAAAAAGAGGATATAACCCCATCTCCTTGCCCCATCTTGTTACCCTGAAATATAAGTAGAGCAGATTTTACTACGATAATCATTGTCACTATCATTGCCACTATCACATCAACCTGTCACTATCACTGATAAACCTTTCCAACTGTCACTATCACTGATAATCAACCAGATCCTCTCACATGGATCATATACCAAGAAAACCTCTCAAATATATGTCCAACATCACCAACACATGCATCTATCTACCATGTACCAAGATCACCAACATACCATCACAAGAAATGTGTCTCAACCATCTACCAAATCATGTACCAAACCATCAAACTTTACTATACTAAGAGTCAACCATGTACGAAAACTTGTACCAGAACAAATGCATCAAACATGCACCAACACATGTACAACAACAAGTGCATCAATCATGCACCAACACATGTACCATGTACATTAGCCATATACATCAACACATGTACCATACCATGTACCAACAATTTATCTCAACCATATACCATAATATATCATCAATGATGTTCCTCAAAAGTTACAAAACAACCAAGATCATATACCAAGTATATCCCTCAACCATGCACCTAAGATGTGCCTCAAGCATGTGCCCATACTTCGACAATATACCAAAGACATTCCTCAAGAATGAACCATAACATCATCAATATGTAACCCTAAAAGAATGCATATAAACATACATGTAACTATGTAACATACCTGGTGTATGTGATCATAGACCTACAGACCTTCCTCAAATTCAACAACAAGTGAATAACATCTTCATCAAACTTGACCTTAGTATCGAGGGAGTAGTTTTTGGATTAGTCACAAACCCTAGTTTTTAACAAGCTTAACTACGTGCCTATAATGAATACAGGTCTTAAACTTGTACCAAATATTACTTATTATCGTATGAAAAAATTCTCCAAATTTCACTACTTGTAATATCTCATAAATGGAGTTATAGAAAAAATGGCAGACCTTGCTAAATTTTGGCTTATTCTAGGGAGAAAAATTGTAGAGCATGCCATGCATAAAATATTTGATATAAGGATATGAAAATCATAAAAAAAACATAATATGGAATGTAATATATCCAATTCATTTGGCCTCACCAAATTTTTATCCTCGATCAAGAAGTTATGACTATTTTACCCAGAACACCTATTTGAGACTAGTTTTTAGGATTATCCAGCAACCCTATTTTCCACAGAGACTATCTTTAAAACTAAATCGAACCAAAATATGAAATTTTTACCATAGGTACCTTGACATGTCTTATAAACTTCCTCCAATTTTCTCTATATGAACCATTCTAAAAACAAATTTATAGATAAAATGGTAAGATGACCTTTAAATAACATACCTTAGAACACGTCATCACAAGAATTCATCATTCCTTTGAATTTCTCCCTTCTTTACTTCATATTCCCTCTTAAATTCACCTTAGATATCCTTTCTTACCTCAGATAATAATAACTTACTCATATAGAATTTATTGAATAGAATGTGTGTGTGAATGTACTTATGAGTTACTTCTTTAGGTGTAGATATATTGATCTGGATTTATGAGCGGAACAAAAAAAATAATAGAATGAATTCAATAAAATAGAGATACTGAGAGAAAAACTATATATTCAGTGAACAATAACTTCTATTGAATAAATAAAATAGGTTGAAACTGTAAAACTGCAGAACTGAAAACAACTTGCTTGATTGGTGGTATCTATCTCTGAGAAGAGATGTGGCTGCTATGCGCATCCGTCTGAGAAGAAAGATTACAATGAGGCTCGAGAGGCCTTTTTAACATTACTCATAAATTCGAAAACCCTATAAATTGAAAAACCTAACCCTGGGAGATGAAACACCAAAAGTTACGTGGGCTCCGATGGGTAAGTTGGTACCTCAACTTCCCAGGGTCTTGAATTTTTCATACGACCTCCATTTTAGGTGCGTGATAGCCCATTGGAAAGGTATTTTTGAGGAATACACATTATACCATCAAAGTCTCACTTTGTATTTAGTTTGACCGTGGAAATCCAAAAAAACATTATTTAGGTCCCCAAAATGGCCCTGAAAGTACAAAAAGATGTACTGACATGAAAAAATCCAAAATAAGCCAGTTGGATTAGGTGGGTGGCCACCAATATCCACCTGAAAGTTTTGTGGGGATTCAGACATCCCCAGAGGTGTAGAACCCACAATTAAAAATAATAGAGAAGAGCATGTTGAACTATTTTTTTTTTAAAGAGAATCAAGTTGGAATAGGTGGGTGGCCACCAATATCCACTTGAAAGTTGTGTGGGGATTCAGACATTCCCAAAAGTGTAGAACCCACAGTTACAAAGAATAGAGAAGAACGTGTTGAAATTAAAAAATTTCAAGAGCATCCAGTTGGAATAGGTGGGTGGCCACAAATATCCACCTAGATAAGTACTCCACCCTTAGGAAGAAATGGTATACATTGCATTGAGTTCACCTTTCAAGTGAGGAAAATTATGTTGACTTTGGATATGGGTGAGCCATTTGCCTTGCTGTAGAAGTTTCCCTTCCTTGACAACCCGATAAATATGGATCATTTTTTGGCGAGTGTCGTTGACCTGTGTGTCCACTATCTGATTAGTTGATTCTTGTTCCATGTAGTGAGGGTTGAGCTAATTTGGTCTCAACTATTCTTCGATCTCTAAGGTGTCCAATAATGGTGGAAAATATTGTTGAAGGAGGTTGACATTGAACACTATGTCTAAGCCAAGGAAGGGTGGAGTGTTGAGCACAAAAAAATTGCTACCCATAGCCTTGGTGATAGTGTAAGGCCCATAGGGAAGTGGGTGGAGCTTCCTATGGAGATCTATAAGGTGCTCTTTCTGCAAATGTAACCAGACGTTGTCTCCCACCTCAAACTGGCGTGGTACCTATTTTTGATCATGGCACTGCTTGTACTTAGCATTGGATTTATGCAAAATATCATGTACCTCTTGGTCGATGTGTTGAATCCTCTCAATGAATCTGGTGGCTTTGTCAACCTCAGATTAAACATGGAAATATTCTACATGTGTGGTTAAAATAGGTAGTGCAACATCAATGGGACCCAAGGGTTGGAATCCCAACCCCAACTCAAATGAGTTATGTTCGATGGAGTTATGGAGAGCCATATTGTTGTTGTGTTGAACATAGGGAATAATCTCATCTCATATAGACATATTCTTAAAGATGTACATGTGAAGGATGTGCACAATCATCTGACTGACAACCTTTGTCTGGCCATTGGTTTGGGGTGGAAATCAGTGGATTTAGTGAGATTGGTGTCCAAAAGTGACCAGATACTCGACAATAATGTGACGAGGAACCGATTTTCCTTATCTAAGGTGATGGTATGTGGTATCCCAAAATGGACCCACACCCTTTAGAAGAAGAGATTGGTAGTATATGTCACTGTGATTTTCTTCTTGTAGGCTGAGATAATGGCCATCTTTGAAAATTGATCAACCACCATAAATACACAATCATTATCATGCTTGGTGGATGAAAGGACACACATGTAATCCATTGATATGGATTCCCAAGGCCTCTCAGGAGTAGGAAGAGAGGTGTATAATCCTTGATTCTTGATGGTTGGCTTGTCAATGGAACAGGAAGTGAAAGATAAGATATACTTGTTGACGTATTGTCAAAGTTTTTTCCAATAAAAATGTTTCTATGGAATCGCCACAATTTTCCCCATGCCAAAATACCTTGTTGTCCGACTGTAGTGAACCTCCCAAATCATCTTTGCACGCTTTCTTGTGGGAACATAGAGGTGGCCCTGATGGCGTAAAATTCCATCCTGGATGTCAGAATTGGTGACATTCACTCATGTACCCAAGAGCTAATAGGTGGTTGTGATGTCAGGGTCACACTGATAAAGTTGGGGCCACTCAGATGCCTCATGCCCACAGGAGTGGAGCACTGTGGTGACTGCAACAATGGGAGGGTGATTGAGGAAGTCTGCAACATGATTTTCTCTCCTTATTTTATACTTGATGTTGAGATGGAAATTTTGTAGGTATGTGGACCACTCTTTCTGGAGTTCGTTCTGCAAATTCCCCTATGTTTTAATAAACTGCATAGGCTTTTGATCATAATGTATGATTGTCTCCTTTCCAAGAATGTAAATTTTCCATTGACAACAGGCTTGCACAATGGGATACATTTCTTTGTCATAGGTGGGTTATTTCTAGACAGTATCTGAGACTGTCTCACTATGGTATGATACTAGATGACCATTCCGAGTGAGAATTGCGCCTACAACATAGTCAGAGGCATCAATCTCAATGTCGAATGGTTGTTGCATATAAGGTAAGGAGAGTATTGGAGCTAAGCATAAGTGATTCTTCGATCATCAAATTCTTATTCTTGTGCTTTCTCCCATTAAAAATTTCCCTTGCCACCTCCCTTGGTTACTTGGCTGAGGGCCCATGCAATATGGGAGAATCCCAAAACGAACCTCCGGTAGAAGTTGACAAGTCCCAAGAATATCTCAAGCTCAGTTAGTGTGGTCAGGGCTAGTCAATCATGAATGACTTGGATATTATATAGATCCACATGTACCCCATTCTCAGCAATAATGTATCCCAAGTATTGGATCATGTTCATCCCAAAGGAGAATTTTTCCATGTTGGCATATAACTTGTGCTTCTGTAGAGTGCCCAAAACCTAATGAATGTGTTGCATGTTCTCCTCCTATTTTTTGTTCAATATGAGGATGTCCTCTAGATATACCATCACAAAAGAGTTGGTTAAGGGTCTCAATACATCATCCATCAATCTTATGAAAGTTGTTGGTGCATTTGTTAATCCAAAGGGCATGACCAATCATTCAGAGAGACCTTCTTTAGATTTTAAAGATGTATTTCATACATCAGTTGGTTCGATGTGAACCTGGTGGTAGCCATACTTTAGGTAAATTTTGTTGAATAATTTTTCCACCTTGAGTTGGTAAATAAGGTCCTCAATTCAGGGAATTGGGTATCAGTTCCTGACTGTGATTTTGTTCAATTCTCTATAATCAATGTAGAGCTGCTAAGTCTCGTCTTTCTTCTCCACCAGCACAATAGGGATTTTGAAAGGGGGGGATATAGGTTGTATGTTCCCCTTTTTAAGAAAATCTTGGATCTGGCACTTGATTTCATCATTTTCCATCAGCAAGTGATGATAGACTGGTCCATTAGGAAGCAGTGCATAGGGGGTTAAATCAATTGGATGCTTGACTTGGTAGTGTGTTGGTACCCCGGTGGGTGAGGAGAAGATGTATCTATACTCTTCCATGATCCCATCCACGTGATTTTTCTGCAAAGAGAGGGTCTACGTAGAGGTCACGAATGTGGCGGAAACCTTGTACTTACTGCGAGCACAGATCACAAAGAAGATGAAATTTTGAGTTTGTGAAATGACCTTACTGCATTTCTTAGCAGAGATTAAATAAATAGTAGTAGGCAATGATACCTCTAGTTATATGTACAATTGTCTACCAAAAGTAATAATAACCCTATGGGGTCTAGACTCATACACAACATGTCGCTTGTACAAATATGGCTAGCCTAAAAGAACATCACAAACTTCAAGGGGATAAATATCACATAATACCTCATCCTTGAAGGGCTTGATGTTGTAGGGAAGGTGAAATTGTTGGATGATGTGGAGATATTGTTATTGGTGATGTCAACCAATGGTGTAGGGATTTAGATGCGGTGTTATCTATAGGTCCAGTCGCTTGGCGACCTCTGTTGAAATCAAGTTCTTGTGACTGTCACTATTGACAATGAAATGCAGTGGAGTACCCTTTACCCACATATGTGAGTGAAAAAGGCATTCCTCTTTCTCTATTTCTTCTAGTTCTCTTGGTTTGACTTTGGTGGTAGAGAAAATGGAACTGGGTTTAACATCAATGATCCACTTCCCACTTTCTGGATTTGATTTGGATTTAGAACTTGCCTCTGAATTGGAAGCTTTCATCTCAACCACTAGCGACTTCTTGGAGAGACATTCTTTGGTGTTGTGCCAAGATATTTTATGGTATTCACACTATTTTCCTATGTGTTATCGGAAAAATTGGTAAGTGTGGACACAAACTAATCTCCCTAACTTCAACAAGAATCTAGAATAAAACATGGAAGAATACAAGTTTCTCCTTAGAATTCATTGTAATATAAACTATTTCAAAGAGGTACAAATGACATACCATTTAAATGGTGTTTGATCCATGCTAGTGTCACCCTTGATCCCTTTTTGGATTTCTGGGATGGTAAAACTATTAAGAAGCATGAACCGACAAAGATAGAGAACAACAATATAAATATTACAATGAAGTCTATGTATAAGATCAAGGAGTTATACAATTAAAGTAGAGACACCTTTATAGGGAAGAAATGTATTGCTGCATTATATTAAATGAAAGTGGAGAATATAACCAATTACTTGATGTTTCAAGGTCCCTTACATTGGTCCTTTGCTTCAACACACACACCTTTTATCGAATGCTTTTGATGAGGAGCATTCAAAACCTGACTTTGAAAGCTAAAGCAAAGTTATCACAAGTAAAATATTCATCAAAATTCTTCATGCATAAGCCAACCTTAGCCTTTCCCATGAAAGATCCATATTTATATAGGGTGAAAGAGGGATGGATGAGGATATTAGGATGATCCCACTAAATCATAGAAGCGAGTAAGATCCAAACCGATCGGAGGCCACATCATCTTACATAATATTCCCTTCTAGAACTTTTGTGAATTTCATCTTTTTCTCTTGTTTGACCATCGTCTCACCCTATGCACAAGTAGCATGAGGTGATGCCAAAGTCCAGTTTTTATGCAACATGCGACGATCAAGCATCATCACGCCCCAAGAATTTAGCAGGGTGCGATGATCTCCTTTGAAATGGTCTTTAAGAAAACAAAGATAATTCACTTTCTCATGGAGAAAGTCTCATTTAGTATCTTTAGGGAATAAAGAAGCGAGTCATACGCATATTGCTAGTTTATCATAGGGGTAACCAAATCAATGTGTAATAGAATTCCCCCCAAAGTATGAATTTGGAACATGTGACCGCTAAAATACTTTGTAGAATGTGTGTGTCGAAAACAAGGAGAGCATCGGTTGGAAACCTGTAAACAATTAAGCATATAATTAATAATATACCATCTTTTGAGGTAGGCATTCCCATACTCAGACTACAAGTGAATCTAATCATAAGTGTCAAGTGAGTCATGGCCACCAAACATAAAATTTGGATGCATGTCATCATGATTCAACATAGGCAAGAGAAACCCATTGTGGATGTATGCTCTAAGAATTCAAATTTGGACATAGCCATGAGACATACAGAGTGGATCTATGTGTCAATACAAACTTATGAATACTCCATCGCAACCTGGATCAATATGGTGAGATACAAGTTACTCATTTCCATCATCCCAAAGTACGAATCTAGCTATGTGATTAAAGGTGTCAAAGCCGAACATGGTAGAAACAACTTGATTACCGGTCATTAATGGATATTGTTAACAAGTGTGAGGGAAATCACCATTGATGTCAATGACCCCCAAGGTAATCTAGTATAGTGCAACAAATGTAAATTAATGATTTTAATTTGAACACTTGATGGAATCTTCAAATAAGAGGCCAATGATGTGAACCCACTATTGAAAATGATGAGATCTTCCATTGAGGCATGTAGGTTCCAAGGTACTAAATGATTTCTATGTCTAATTATTGGATAATGAGTTGAAGTCGACAGGAAAAGATTCATCACAGGAGGGCCTTAATGTATCCCCCATCAATGACATGAAATATGTAACATATTTGAAGTAGATAAAAGTACAAATTGATTTAGAAATAACTTAGGGAAGGCCTACATGGTAACAATTTGAGGACTGTAGATGGTCAAATCGATAGAAGGATTGTTTAGGTTGAACTTCTCTTGAACATATGAATGACATGACAATTTTCTTGGAAGCATTGACTCAAGGAGGACCTAACATATGGACTTGTAGATGGTCAAATGAGAGACAAATAGATTTCCCAACCTGGATACAACGATGAAGAGGGGTGTCATGTTCAAGAGCGACTTACTTCCACTAACACAGATACATATATACATTTCTTTCTCAATTCCCCCCACCATTTCTTGCCAGTACCTATTTATTTTTATGCAAGCTTGAAGAGGATAACATATCCTTGTATTTTAAGCTCATCCTTGGGATGAATCCCTCATAATATATTTAACTAACCTTAGGAAGGAGTGTTTTGGTCCCATATGGGCCTTTCGATGCTTATTTTACGAGTCCAAAGAAAGAAAAATCAAGGGTTTTTCATGTTTAGAGAGTCTGAAAAA
The DNA here is from genome assembly GCA_009831015.1 of Picea engelmannii. Lineage (NCBI taxonomy): Eukaryota > Viridiplantae > Streptophyta > Pinopsida > Pinales > Pinaceae > Picea > Picea engelmannii. Next base: position 143,291 of record ML797563.1, read on the forward strand.
CACTTAAAGAAAAATCCAAAATATCATTTTTCATAATCTAGTCTAATGAGACCAAAAAAGAGATAATATACCGCTCATCAAACATTTTCTTCAAATACTTTTATGAGCGTGAAAAGAACAAGATCGCTCGACTATATTTTCATGTTTAAGGAGCTTGAAAAGAGCTTAAAGGATACTCCATAGGGTTCATTTTTTGTATTTCCATTACGAGTCTGAAAAAGAGACAAAGGGTTACTCCATTACATTCCCATAGTTTCACAAGCGTTAGAGATAATTAATACCATGCTCAGAGATTTTCCTAAAAAACCCTAAAAGTATATGTACATCATAAAAAATGCAAAAATGACCAAAAAGGAAGGATCCATATCGAAATTCCGGTCTTCAGATCTCTCAACCTGTAATAGAGACACTTTGCAAAGTCAATTAGGTTTAGGGAATAGGTAAAAATATTTAAAAACTAATTTAATTTGAAATTAAAATGGTAAAAAGTGAATAAAATAGGTCAAAATTAGTTTATTTACCATTTTATTTTTATTTTTAGCAAACTAGTACCAAAAAACCCCTTTTTCCTCTGATTTTCAAGTGATGATTTTGGAGTTCTTAGTGGATGATTTATTGAGCTGCTTTCGTGAAGTAGGTATTCTTCTTCCCATCTCTCTTTCCATGGTTGAATTTTTCATTTTTAATGGTTCAATTTTGAGTTATGGAAAAATTTTCAAGGGTTATTGCGCTTTGAGATTGTCGTAGGCCCACCCTATCGTGAACTATGATGATCCCAAATTGTCATAGGGGTCCCATAGATCGGGTGCGATGATTTAGTTGTGGTAAAAAGAGCCCCTACGACGACCACAACTCAAAATTTAAAAGAGAGAGATAGAGCTAGGAAAACCCCCAACTTTGAAATTTTGATGAACCTAATCATCCTTTAATGATGTTTGGCAGGTTTTCATCGGTCATTATGCTCAAGTGGAGGGAATGAGAGGATGAGTACGAATATTACTTTGTTGAGAATGCTCCGGGAACTATCATGGCACTTCGGGAGTGTGGCTTGCTGAAATTTTTCAAAGTTAAGGGCATGAGAGCCCAATTGAGGCTATTGGAATACTTAGTCCACATGTGGGACGCCAATGAGTAAGATTTTCATGTGGGTGTTCATACACTCACCTTATATATTGATGACATTTACTTCTTGACTAGGTTATCTCATCGAGGCTCTCGAGTGTCACTATTGAGAAGAATAGGTGGTGGAAAACCCATGGATTATTATGTATCACATCATTGCGTACTTGGTATAGAGAAGCATAGTGGAAAAGTTTCCATAAAGGATGTTCAAGACTTTCCTTTGAGGACTATCCTCTATAATATCACTTGGATGGTAGGGAGTGCAACTCCTCACATGGGTTTACAAATCCATTTTCAGTATGCTATTGAGTGTATGGAGCCTCAGGCTTTCAATTTGTGCGAGGGTCTTCTAAAAAACATGAAGAAACAATTGACAAAGTGTAGGACTGGTCCATTGAAATTTTTTGGGTATGGATCTATCTTGGTATCCTTCTTCCTAGAGAGGGTACCCGTTTTGTTCCTACAACATGTGGAATGATGAATACCCTCTTCATGGTATCCTTGAATTAAAAGATGGGTATATTTGATGGCACATCATCGTGGTGTGCTAATCATCACATATGATAAAGATTTCTTCCAATGGATGAGGGATCAAATTTTCATGGTTGAGGACTATGCATATGTTAGGACTAAATTCTATGAAGACCTCGACTTGTCATTACCTGAGGTTTCTTAGTGGGGAGAGATAGGTAAGAAGATTTTTTTCATTATATGTTGTTTTTAGTATTTTAATTATAATTTTTTTGTGTTATTTATCTAAGACTAATCAAGTGCTCTTAACAATGCCTATGTGGTGCCTTTTCGGCCTCCAAGATCTTCTCCTATTCAGATATGTGGAGAGATAGGTGTAGTGGTGGGTCTAGGGGTGGTTGTTGAGGATATCGAGGAGATAGAACATAAACTTGAGGGATTGACCATGAACATCCCTGACATCACTGTGGACGAGTTACCTTGACACTACCAACACCATACAGTTGGCGTGTCAGCATCCATTGGTCGACTGCTACGTCGAGTGGCATGGTTAGTCACTTTATAGAGCGATCAACATCCTTGATGCATATGTATATGAAGCCGTGAGCTTCACCAATTTGACATTTTGGTCTCAGGAAAAACACTTTTTTTGTAACTTTTGACGTTATACTATAAAACTCCTACCAACTTACTTGTCTTTTAAATGTGTGTTTGGATTTATAAATGACACAAATGTCTATATAAAACATAATTATCCAATGGATATATTAATGTGTTTATACATTTAGGAATATGTTGATATTCAATATAATCAAAACGTCTTTCCAAGAGGCAAATTCTCAAGTATACCCGTAACAATGTAGGACTTCAGATGGAATAAACGTTCTTAGTTGCAGTACCACTAGTTGTGAATCAAGATGTACAATAAGATGGAAAATTCCAAATGAAATAGCATTAGTTAATAGCTCAATAATTGCATTGTATTCCTCTATATTATTAGTTGCACGACCAAGGAAAACATTGTGTAGATTGATCAACCCATCTATAGGTGCATAGATTTCCCATGCAACAAACGCTAGGTTTTGAGTATTGTGACTACAACCATCATCAAAGTTGATATAGGGTAGCGAGGATGCCTACACCTAGAAACCAAGAAAAAGGCAAGGTAAGCAACTTAGAGGAAAAACAAGAAACAACAAAAAGTACACACTAGAGTATGATACACTAAAAATACAAATCACTCATGAAAAACATATTTTAAGCATAGTATTTCTTTACGTAAATCCCATTTATGGGTTCATCCAAAGGGATTCCATCATAATCCACCAACTCATAAGTGCCTTTCTGATCCGAAATCGGATTCAGAAGCCTGTCAGGGCATGAAAAATGCTCAAAAATGAAAGTGCTTGGAATCCAACGAAACCAACACCATTGCGTCCAGCTCGTCTTCCTGATTCCAGTGATATAATTTTTATGTCAAACGGACTCCGTATGGAGAAGTTATCACGTTTTGACCGAAAAGTCAAACAGGCAAAAAAATGCTGACTGGGCAGGACACGTGGCACATCCGTACAGTGACACGTGGCAGGTTCCGTACAATGACGTGGTAGATTTCGTTCAGGACATGTGGTGGCTTCCGTACAGGACACGTGGCGACTCCAGAGCGTGACACATGTCAGGCTGATTTGGCATTTTCGGCGTGCACTTGGACCAATCCTGGAGTGACACATGTCACCACTGGAAGGGTGACACATGGCACGGATGACGTCAGCAAATGACGTGGCAGTGTTGACTAGGCATATGGTGGATGACATGGAAGTTGACGTGGCAGTAGATGTGGACGAATCAGAGACCGACACGTGGCATTCAGCAATTGGTTGTAAAGGTGCCACGTGGCCCAATCACGGGCTGCCACGTGGCACCCCGGGTTTTGCTAATATGGCCTGTGTCAAAAAATTTCGGAGCCCAGGGGATTCGAACCCCAGACCTCCGCTTCCGTCCACGCCTTACCAAGCTTAGTTGACCAATGCGCCGAAACACGTTACTTGTTACATGGGCGAATTTAAAATGTTTTATTTTGCAGCTTGTATTTAATTGGCGGGGGGAGGGGCCGGGGCTTAGCCCCGACCCCGGTTATATGTAGTGCCATATGACCTTGCCAAAAGGGACCATGCCCAGGAAAGGGGCCTAGCACCCAATATAGTTATAAAGTGGGTATTATAACTAAAAATTGGTTTTTTAGTTATTATTTAAGCCTTTTTAATGTAATTAATCCATTTTTAAGGGTTATTGGGCATTTTTAGAGCCTAAATTCGTGGAGGAAGTTGGAGAGGGAA
>ML797563.1:148715-178144 GCA_009831015.1 Picea engelmannii
ATAGGCCTTACACACTTAAATGGATGAGCAATCATCATCAGATGCACATAACTAAACAGTGCACAATCAAATTTGCAATCTCATCTAAGTATGTGGACGAAGTAACTTGTGATGTTGTGTCATTAAAAGAATGTGGGATGATCGTAGGTAGTCCATACTTGTTTGATCGTAAGGCAATCTTCTACAGAACTAAGAATCAATATCAGTTCACTAAAGCAGGTCATGATTATGTGGTTCATGCTCATCGTGTTAAAGAAACACTTCAAACAGGGGAACAGTCAACAAATGTAGTTGTTTCAAATGAAGTAGTTGATCTTAAGCAAAGACAAGATATGGTTGTTGAATGGAAAGTCAATCATAGGTTGCTTCAAGATAATCTCATGTCGTGCAAATATTTAAAGTATATCAGCTCGTTTGCAGTCATCCTCTTGATACTGTCATTAGCAATGTTTTCTACATGGATGATAGTAGCTTCAGTAAGATGTGACAGGGTTGCAATGGCTAACAATATACTGTCAGTTGTCATGATTGTGTTACAGATGATTGTGATGAGACAGGTGCACAGGACAGAGTTCAGAGATAGAGAGCAAGCCGGGTGGCCTATCCCTAGCTTGTTTACTGATCAGTAACCTTTTGGGGACCAAAAGGTCTTATTGTGGGGAGGTGTGATCTGAAATCGGATTCAGAAGCCTGTCAGGGCATGAAAAATGCTCAAAAATGAAAGTGCTTGGAATCCAACGAAACTAGCACCATTGCGTCCGGCTCGTCTTCCTGATTCTGGTGGTATAATTTTTATGTTAAACGGAGTCCGTATGGAGAAGTTATCGCGTTTTGACCGAAAAGTCAAACAGGCAAAAAAATGTTGACTGGGCAGGACACGTGGCACGTCCGTACAGTGACACGTGGCAGGTTTCGTACAGTGACGTGGTAGATTTCGTTCAGGACATGTGGTGGCTTCCGTACAGGACACGTGGCGACTCCAGAGCGTGACACGTGTTAGGCTGATTTGGCATTTTCGGCGTGCACTTGGACCAATCCTGGAGTGACACGTGTCACCACTGGAAGGGTGACACATGGAACGGATGACATCAGCGAATGACATGGCAGTGCTGATTAGGCATACGGCGGATGACATGGCAGTTGACGTGGTGACAGATGTGGACGAATCAGAGACCGACACGTGGCATTCAACAATTGGTTGTAAAGGTGCCACGTGGCCCAATAACGGGCTGCCACGTGGCACCCCGGGTTTTGCCAATATGGCCTGTGTCAAAAATTTTCGGAGCCCAGGGGATTCGAACCCCGGACCTCTGCTTCCGTCCACGCCTTACCAAGCTCAGTTGACCAATGCGCCGAAAGACGTTACTTGTTACATGGGCGAATTTAAAATGTTTTATTTTGCAGCTTGTATTTAATTGGCGGGGGGAGGGGCCGGGGCTTAGCCCCGACCTCGGTTATATGTAGTGCCATATGAACTTTCCAAAAGGGGACGCGCCCAGGAAAGGGGCCTAGCGCCCAATATAGTTATAAAGTGGGTATTATAACTAAAAATTGTTTTTTTAGTTATTATTTAAGCCTTTTTAATGTAATTAATCCATTTTTAAGGGTTATTGGGCATTTTTAGAGCCTAAATTCGTGGAGGAAGTTGGAGAGGGAAAACTAACTCCCCAACTATTTAACCAAGGCCATTTTGGGGCCAAGGACACAACTTTTGAGAGCAATTTCAGAGCAGAGATGTTGAAGCAAGCCAAGTCAAAGCCAGTTTGAGGCAGGGAGACCGTTGAGGAGGAGATGCTGTCGGACGATTTCTGAGAGCTCGGGACATCCGATTCAGGTGCCCTTTTTTTGTGCATGGTTCCAGAGATCTGGGTGAACAAGACCAGATCAGTCTTGAGACCATTCGACAATGTAAAGATGTACTAATAAGCTTTCGAACAGAAATAAAAAGCCTCCCCCACAAGAGAAAAGGCTCGGAGACGTAGGCAAAGTTGCCAAACTCCGTTATCAACCTCTGTGCATTATGGTTTGTTGTTTTTCATTGTGTTTTTCAGATCTGAAAATATGTTAATGGCTGTATAATTCATTTCTTTTCTCGCTCTTTCGTTAAAGTTTCCCAATGGTCAATTAATGCATCCGAATAAAACTCAACCATAGTCATTTCGAAAAATCTTGACGGATCACTTTCTCGAACACTCTTTTAATGATATAAGGGCCACGACCCATGGGCTCAAATTTATCGGCCCCCAATAAGTCACTATCTTGTTCATAAAGGAGAACTAAATCACCCTTAGAAAAAACACATGGTTTGACATGATTGTCATATGTAGCTTTGACACATTGTTCTGGGTTTCTATGACTAACGAACATCATGACGAGTCTCGTCTAATTGCATCGAATACACGAGACATTATTCTTCAGCTGAGGTGTTAAGGAGAATTTTTACAACTAGTTTCAAAGATGGGATTTCACATTCAATCGACGAAATAACTTCAATAACATACACTAACTAGAAATGTGTGAACCTTGTGGTAGGTTTAACAGACATCTGATAGGCCCATAATGTTAAAAAAATAATTGTGTGTCATCTTGACTTGTGAATTCAAATAATTGTGTGTCATCTTGACTTGTGAAAATTTCCAGTTTTTCATGCAGGTTCTCGACCAAGAAACAACTGTAATCAACCTGGGTGGTCACTTTCTCTTCAGCATAGAAAATGGACAGGAAACCTAAGATAGGTTCATCCACCCATTCATCTGAGAAGTAACTGAGGAAACAACATAGTGTTGAGATAATTTGATTTCCCTTTTCGGAAAATATGGACAAGTGATAGGGAGGATTATTCTTAGGGAATTAGGCATCTTGTGGAAGGAACAACTAAAAGATTTGTGCTCTTTGGGGAAATGCCAGGTTCTGATACAATTCTGTCAAAATTTCAATAGTGAGGGGAGAACAGGGTTCAGCTCTGGGTACTTGCATCATCTGATCGATGGCATCGAGTGAAATAAGGAAAAGGGTTTCTCCATACAAAGATACTATGGCTCTCTGATCAGGGAGGTAGTGTGCTTGGCACTTGAGGGCGAATTCAGGGAAGTGATAGACTTGGGGAAAAAGATACAGAGGGAGATTTGACTTCCAAAGCCTGATTTCATCGCTCTGATCGATGAAGGTGTCTCAGAACCACGATTGTAGCTCAACAAAGTCGAATTCAGACCTGGTTTATGAGATTAGATAGTCTTTGTCTACTAATGGAATCCGGTCGAGATCAACAGGAGGTGGGAGAAAAGGATTTTCCTCTACATTTTATTTTTTACTTTTGGGTTCCATTGATTTCCTCCAGTACCTGCACACTGAGCACAAGTTAGTAGGAGAAAGCTAGGCTAGACAAGATGTTGTAGAGGTGAAAGAGAATGAGTCTCTAATAGTCATGGATCATGAAAGCAATGAGAAAGACCGAAACGGGGTTGGGATTTAGAGAATGGGTGTCTGTTGGGCGAAAAAAGATAGGTTAGATGAACAACGGTTAAGTGGCCAATCATAAATGGCCAACAGGTCATTTAGAGCATGAAAGGGCAGCATGAAAGTTGTCATACATGTGTCTCTGGTCGGCGTGTAGACTGGTGATTGAGGGGAGAACGGGAAGATATGACCTGTAACGGTTAGATGGATGGGATGTGATGACGAGGTCGTGACATGGAACTTGCAGAGGGTGATTGTGGGATGTGATACCTCGAGATGGTGGTGGTAATTTGTAAAAATGGTAGGCGGTAAACATTTAGGGAGGGGGAGTTAGGATGCAATGAGGTGATGCCGCATTGGGATGGGGACCGCCTGGAAATTACTTCATTCTGGACCCCCCCACCCCCACCGTTAAAGGTTGAATGGTTAGGGGGTCCATGATCCCTCACTGTCCTTTGATATGGGCAAAGATGGATCATTCATTGACTTTGGAACATTCTTTAAACATCACATCGGACCCCCACCCCCACCGTTAAAGGTAGAATGGTCCGGGGGGTCCAGAATCTCCTGTGGACCGTCGGATTACACACTGATGGGATGACCATAGATCTGAGCGTACATTTTAAAAATCTTTTCAGACCCCCCCCAACCATCGTTAAAGGTCGAACGATTGGGGGGGGGTCCAGAATCTTTTCAGAGCCATAGATCTGGGCACCAACAACTCAGTCGTAGATCTATGCCCGATCTTTAATCTCCAGGGCGCAATTCAATATATGATACAAAACTTAGTCTTAATGAATTTTTGTGGGTTTTGCATACTGCTTCTTTTTCTTTTTATCACCATGAGGTTAGAAAAACATTTCATCATAAAAAAATCGTGCATTCTTCATCGATCCTCTTACATATTTTATTGAAAGGAAGTTGACCAACCTATATCCTAACCTACTCATTTGCACCTTTAGCCCAGCTTAGACTGTTGGAATAAGATTATACTCTACTTAGGGGCTATTTGACCAATATTAGACTGTTTGGTCGAATTTATTCACTAACTAACCTGATTACTTGGCTAAGGTTAGACATTTTAGCCAAGCTTATTCAGTAATCCTAGATACTTAAATTTAAAAGACTTGCCCATGTTTAAACTGTATGGATCAAGTCATTATCAATTCATGGGGCTTTATCCTTGTAATGATCCCAAGCCAAATTTTTCGCTTGGTTTCACTAACTACTACTGATTTATTGTTGTGTAGGTGTTTATTGAGTTATTAAGTGCATACAAGATTCATCCAACACATGAAGATCATAACACAATCAAGATATAGAAGCACAAGCAAGATCTGACCTTTTTATTATGCAGAATCAATACAATAGATGGCCGATCTGGAATAAACTTTAGATGGCCGTACAATCAATAGATATGAGCTACTACAAAATTCTATGTCGATACAAAAGAAGCCTCCAAAGGATGAATAAGTAATGAAGACCAATACCCAGCAGATCTAGGTGTCAAACCCTCTAGTTGAAGAGTGTCACGCTCCAAGTGAAGACTGAAACCCTCAAGATTTCGGCCCTGGTGGAAAGATGCTCCAAATGTGCTCAAACTCACCCCAATGATAGATCATGGCAGTGGGAGCCTCCTCCTAAAGTTTCAAGCCCAATTTCCAAGTTCAACCCCTCCAACTGTTGAATCTCCTAAGGGAGTTGTGCCCTCCTGAATAGTTGAAACCCCAATGCAACTCGTCCTTGAATAAATACAACACCAAATGGCTTGAAACTCTCCCGGAATGTAGATCAGGCTAAGAGAATCCCGTGGGAGAAGTTTCAGCAACACATCACAAGCAAATCTCTCTAGATCTGAGTTTTTTTGAATCACAGGACGTCCCCTATGGCTCCAAGATGTCCCAATATGTAGATAATGATATGAAGATGATAAACCTCCAAAAAAGTCCTCAAACTGATGATCATGCCCCTGCAAACAAAACCCAAGTGTCGGAATGGCCCTAGGCCCTCTGAATAAGATAGATCGAACCTCCCTCTAGATAATGGTGTGACTTTGCTAGAATCACAAGAACAGTATGGCCTGCCACCTTCTGAAGCGCTAGATGGAGATGAGCTGAGACTAGAATGGTGTGGAGGAGTTTTTCATCCCCGAGACCAAGTTGTGGAACAAGGTGAGTGGATAGTTCACCACTGAGTTTCTCACAAGGGTTTGTACAACAAAACCCCCAAACTGAATGCTCAAGAGCAATAGCAAATGCTAATCCAAAACTAGAATGAATAATAGGTGCGCCCCAGCCTCTTACTTATACCTTTTCATTCTAATTCTCTGTTGAGTTAGGTTAACTCCCAGGGTTAAACTTCTATTCTTCTGTTGAGTTATCTTTTACCTTTAATCCCTTTTCCTTTCTTAAATCAACTTAAAAATATAACTTTATCCTCATTGACTTCCCCCTTCAGTGTAATACTATGACCTAGTGGGGGTGCCGAAGCCACTGAGTCTCCTCATCACCTCTCTAAGAGGTGGGGGACATTACAGTCTCCCCTGCTTGAAATTGCTTTTCCTCAAGAAATTCCAAACTTGCGTCTCTTACCACGTGTTCCTGCTCCCAAGTGGCATCCTCAATGGGTAAATCCTTCCACCTGATCAGGTACTCCTTGATGCTTCAGTTTCTGAGCTTCTTATCTAGGACTTATAGTACCTCCTCTGAAATCAAAAAAAGTTGTCCCTCTTCATACATGGGGGGTAATACCTCAATAGGCCTGATGTGTTGACCGAGGGCTTTCTTAAGGCATGAGACATGAAAAATGTTGTGAATTCTGCTACCCTATGGAAGCTCCAACTCATAAGTTATGGCCCCTATCCTCCTGCTCACTCTGTAGGGTCCAAAGAAATGTGGCTGCAGTTTCTCCGCTCCGCTTCTTTTAATGGAAGCCTACCTATATGGTTGCAGCCTCAAGTAGACTAAATCGCCAACCTCAAAAGTTCGATCAACTCTGTGCTTGTCTGCTTGGACCTTTTACTGGTTTTGTGCCCTATGTAGATGATCCTGCAATTCTCTGAGAATGTCTTGGCTCTGCTGTATCCAATCCTATACCATCAGTGCCCTGTTGTCTCCGAATGCAATCTCTACAAATGACAAAGGATCATAGCTATACAAAGCTCTGAATGGAGACAAGCCAATAGCCATATGTTGGGTGGTATTGTAGCAATATTCTCCCAAATGCAACCATCTAACCCATGCCTTCTGTTTCCCTACCACATAGTTTCTGAGATAGCCCTCCACCCACTTGTTGACTATCTCTGTCTGTCCATCTATCTGCGAGTGATAGCTGGTGCTAGGGGTCAAGGCCATACCAACCAACCAGAATAAATCCTGCCAGAAATTACTCATAAACCTGCTATCCCTATCGCTAACAATGGTCTTGGGGAGGATGTGCAACCTGAAAATCTCCCTGAAAAATAGTTCAACCACCTGTGCTGCACTAAAGTCAGTAGCTATGAAAAAGAAGTGTGCAAACTTTTTTAACCTGTCCAGCACTACGAATATGCAGTCCTTTCCTTGCGTCTTTGGTAGCGTGGTTATGAAATCCATGGATATGCTTTCCCATTTGTTCTTCGGAATGGGCAAGGGTTGTAAAAGTCCTGCTAGGTGTGTATGCTCATACTTGTTTGCCTGACATGTCATACACTCTTTGACAAGCCTAATCACATCCTCCTTTAGCCCTTTCCAAGAGAATATTTCTCTCACCTGCCTGTACATCTTGTTGATCCCCTGATCTCCCGCCATTGGTGAGTCATGGCATGCCTGTAATACCTTGGCCTTGAAGGCCAATCCAGAAACCAAGAAGATTCGGTCTTTGTATTAGATGAGGTCATTAATAACCTTGAAATATTCATCTTGTACCTGTCCGTCTAGTTGTTGGCATGCAAACTGATTCTCTGCATACTCCATCACTAGTTGGTCTTTCTAATCAACTGTTATCCCTGTTATGGAAAGGACGGATGGTCTCCTGGATAAGGCATCAGCTACCACATTATTCTTTCCTTTGACAAACTCAATGTCGAAGTCATAGGCCTGTATTTTGCTTACCCATTTTTTTTTCCTCTCGTTCAAGTCCTTCTGTTCCAATAAGTATTTGAGACTGTTATGATCTGACTTGATAACAAACCGAGCACCTACCAAGTATTTCCGGAATATGGATAGTGCATGCATGATATCCAACATTTCTTTATCATAAATGTTGTAGAGTAGCTCAGGACCCTGAAGTTTCCAGATTTCATAGGCAAGAGGGTGCCTCTTCTGCATCAGTACGACCCCTATTCCTTCCCCGGATGCATCACACTCCAAGGTAAATGGAAGACTAAAATCTAGAAGGGCTAAGACTGGGCACGTACTCATCACTTTCTTCATCTTGTCCATCATTTTTTGAGCCTCCTTGTCCCACTTGAATTCTCCCTTCTTAGTCAAATCGGTCAAGGGTGCACATAATTGAGAGAACCCTTTGACAAACTTCCTGTAATATGAGCATATTCCTAGAAATCCTCTCAATTCTATGAGTGTCTTAGGAGTGGGCCATTCCATGATGGCTTCAATTTTCTCCTGATGCACTTGTACCCCTTTTGCTCCGATAATGTGTCCTAGATAAAGGACCTCTGTCATTCCAAACTCACATTTGGACTCCTTAGCATATAGCGACTGTTCTTCCATAATTGACAAAATCTGGTCCAAATGCCTAAGATGCTCCTCCCATGTCTTGTTGTAGATAAGCAAACCATCAAAGAATACTAATAGGTGCTTCCTTAGATGCTTGCTGAATACATGGTTCATACAGGACTGGAACGCAGCAGGGGCATTGGTTAACCCAAAGGGCATCACCAGAAACTCATAATGACCGTAGTGACATCTAAAAGCTATTTTTGAGATGTCTTCCTCCCTCATCTTGATTTGATGGTAGCTGGAACGAAGGTCAATCTTAGTGAAGTAGATGGCCCCATGCAATTCATCCAACAGTTCATCAATCCTTGGTATTAGGTACCTGTTTTTGATGGTCTTCTTATTCAAGGCCCTGAAGTCAATGCACATCCTCATAGTGCCATCCTTCTTCTTCACCAACACTATTGAACAAGAAAAATGACTACTATTGGGTTGGATGTGTCCCATGTCTAGAAGTTTCTTAATGGCCTTTTCTATCTTGTTTTTGTACTTCTTGGGATGTCTGGACGGTGTGGTGATCACTGGTTTGGCCCCTTCCTCTAGCTCAATAATGTGCTCAAATCCTCTATCCGGTGGAACCCCTAGAGGAATAGGCCCAAACACCTTGTGATGTTTGTCAAGGATTTCCTTGATTTCTGGAGTGTAATGAACCTTGCCCTGTTCATCCACATGTGTCACAACCTTGCATTCGGCTACATATACTATTTAATCTCACTCGAAGATGGCTTCCATTCTCTTGGCCATGACTACTTTTGCAGCATTCCCTATCATGCCCCGAAGAACTACCTTTTGTCCACCCTCCTCTGTGAATGAAATTTCCATCGTTTTGTAGTTTTTGGTGATAGGCCCTAATGTGCTGAGCCACTAGACTCCTAATATGATGTTGGTATCAGGAAGATCCATGACATAGACATCCTGTGTCAACTCATGCCTTCCCAAGGTAAGATTTAGGCCTGGAATATATCTATCACAAGGCATGGTGCTTCCTCCTGCAACCTCCACTTTGAATCCTTCAAATTCTACTGTGGGTATGTGTCTTCTCTTCAAAAATGATGCATTAATGAAGTTGTGGGAAGCTCCTCCATCAATCAAGACTGAGACTCTCTAACCCTACAAGACCCCCCTCATTCGGAAGGTGTTATACTTGGGCACTCCACTGATAGATGCCAAGGTGGCCATACTATCATGTCCTGTAATTTGTTCTTCCTCTGCAGCCTCAGTGGTTTCTACCTCCATGTTTTGTATCTGTCCAATCTCATCTTCTTCTTTGTTATCTGAAGTGACCTCAATGTAATGTACCTGTCCATGTCCCATGCACTTGTGTGAGGGATTTCATGGTTCTTTGCATGTGAAGCAGAGTTGCTTCCTTCTCATTTCTCTCCTGGTGTTATCATCTATTCTACCATGACCCCTGTCATAACCCTTAGGGTCACGTCCTCCCTGGTTTATTGGAGGCATTTGATCTCTTCCACCATTTTTAAGAGGAGGCGTGGGTATGAATTTCGGTTTATCGATTGGACCCAAATCCCTTGTCTTCCAAATGGCCTCCTGTAGGTTAGTAGGCTTGAAGGCCTTTACCCGACCCTTCAAGGGTTCCATCAACCCTTCTGTGAAAAGCATCATGAGTCTGGTCGGGGACATATCTTGCACCATCACTACCAACCTATGGAATTCATCAATGTATGCCTCAGTTGTACCTATTTGCTTGAGTTGGGTGAGCTCCCAGAAATGTAGCTCAGGATCTCCTTAATCAAATCTATCAATGAGCCTCTGAGTGAATTCTGTATAGGATACAATCTGGTTGTGGCCGAGTGTGGTGAGCCCATGATACCACCATTCATGGGCCTTGCCATCCAAGTACATAGTGGAAAACTTGATGGCCTCCATCTCTCTCATGGGGTTAAGCTGCAGGTAAGTATCCAACTTTTGCACCCATGCTTGTGCTGTCATCTTGGCCGTACCATCAAAGTATGGAATCTCTATCTTCCTTGCCCTTCGTTCAAACTCAAATCTGCCCCTATGGTTCATCCTAGGCTGGTTTCTGAATTTGAGTTGGCAATACTGATCTAGGGACATCTGTCTTTGAACTCTCATATCCAAGCTATAGTATTCCTTGGTGCTTCTGGCCAATTGTTCCACAAAGTCTTCAACCTGTTCATGTTGCCCTTGCTCATCTGTGAATGTGGCCATGTATGGTCTGGGGTTAGCTCTACTACCTTAGTGTCAACCTAGTTTTTCATCTGTGAAAACTGACATGTATGGCCTATGATTGGCCCTCCTACCCATCTACCCATGTGACGTGCCACCTCCTAGACTTCCTTTGGATCTCGGTGCTTTCTCCGAGTTATATCAAACTTCCTCATGGGTTCCACTGGAACCACCAGCCTCCTTATTCCCATATGTATCAGGATCCTTTCCTCGATGGGTTACTTGCATCAGAAAGTCAGTTATTCTAGATTGGTTCTCGTTCATCTTCTATAGATTCTGGTCAACTTTCTTCAAGGTTTCAAAATTTTTGGCCTGTACCCTTCTGCTGGTTTCCTGATACTCATCCAATTGTTGAACCAAGGTGCTTTCTGTGCGGTTCATGTTTTGCTAGAACTTACCAAATTTGGCTACTAAGAAAGCCAAGCCCTAAGGCTCATGGTCATCCCCTGACCCTTCCATTTCTGCCTCTGTTTCACTGCTGTTTTTCTACCTCTGACCCATAAAAACTCCACTGTACCTCTTCATGCACTGATCTCTCCACAGGTTTGGAGGATCAAAGCTCTGATACCACTGTAATGATCCCAAGCCAAAATTTTCTCTTGGTATCACTAACTACTACTGGTTTATTGTTGTACAGGTGTTTATTGAGTTATTAAGTGCATACAAGATTCATCCAACACATGAAGATCATAAAAAAAATCAAGATATAGAAGTACAAGCAAGATCTGACCTTTTTATTATGCAGAATCAATACAATAGATGGTTGATCTGGCATAAACTTCAGATGGCCGTATAATCAATAGATATGAGCTACTACAAAATGCTCTGTCGATACAAAACAAGCCTCCAAAGGTTGAATAAGTAATGAATACCAATACCCAACATATTTGGGTGTTAAACCCTCTAGCTGAAGAGTGCCATGCTCCAAGTGAAGACTAAAACCCTCAAGAATTCAGCCTTGATGGAAAGATGCTCCAAATGAGCTCAAACTCGGCCCAATGATAGATCAGGGCAGTGGGAGCCTCCTCCTAAAGTTTCAAGCCCAACTTCCAAGTTCAACCCCTCCAACTGTTGAGTCTCCTAAGGGAGTTGTGCCCTCCTAAATAGCTGAAACCCCAATGCAACTCGTCCCTAAAGAAATACAACTCCAAATGGCCTGAAACTCTCCCAGAATGTAGACCATGCTAAGAGAATCCTGTGGGAGAAGTTTCAACACCAAATCACAAGTAGATCTCTCTAGATCTAATTTTTTCTGAATCACATGACGTCCCTTATGGCTCCAAGATGTCCCAATCTATAGATAATGATATGAGGATGATAACCCTGCAGAAAAGTCCTCAAATTGTTGATCATGCCCTTGCAAACAAAACCCAAGTGTCTGAATGGCCCCAAACCCTCTAAATAAGCTGGATCGAACCTCCCTCTATATAATGTTGCACCCTTGATGGAATCACAAGAACAGTACGACCTACTACCTTCTAAAGCGCTAGGTGGAGATGAGCTGAGACTAGAATGGTGTGGAGGAGTTTTTCATCCCCGAGACCAAGTTGTGGAACAAGGTGAATGGATATTTCACCACTGAGTTTCTCACATGGGTTTGTACAGCAAAACCCCCAAAATGAATGCTCAAGAGCAATAGCAAATGCTAATCTAAAACTAGAATGAATAATAGGTGCTCCCCAGCCTCTTACTTATACCTTTTCCTTCTAATTCTATGTTGAGTTAGGTTAACTCCCAGGGTTAAACTTCTATTCTTCTGTTGAGTTATCTTTTACCTTTGATCCCTTTTCCTTTCTTAAGTCAACCTAAAAATATAACTTTAGCCTCATTGACTTCCCCCTTCAGTATAAGACTATGACCTAGTGGGGGTGCCCAGGCCACTGAGTCTCCTCATCACCTCTCTAAGAGGTGGGGGAGATTACAATCCTTTTTCTTTTATGCCCTCATTTTGTTTTTTTCATTTCTTTTCTTTTCTTTTCTCTTTTCTCATTTCTTTTCTTTTCTTTTTAGAATGCAACAATATCTGCAAGTCGAAAACACTAAAGGGATAAAATTACAATTAATAGTTGATCCTATAAATTATAGGGTTATAACAAATAGGACCAATAAAATCCAATCTCGATTTTGAAAAAGAAACGTTTGGGAGGACAGGTTGTAATGGCATGGATGAAAGGCATTTTTTCCCAACAATTTTTTGGCACTTCTCACAAGATCTCGAAAAAACATGTGTCACGAAAGATTGAAGGCCAATAGTATCATTTTCTAATAATCTTGAAAGAAATGGTTTTAGCAGAAAAATGACCTCCTACATGAATAACAAAATTTGAAGAACCATGAGTTTCTTGCAATAATTTTTGTGCCTCCTAATTGTTTACACATCGAAGCAACATACCATAAATAGATCTTCAAAACAATATGTCTCCTATAATGACATATCTAGCATATTCAAGATGGAGCCTTCTTCTTTGATGAGTTTCAAAGTTATCTAGACATCTTTGGTTTTGTAAAATTATAGTAAACCAAATTCTTATAACAAGGATTTTCAAACATAGGAAGGATCTCATTATCAATATAGAATAGTGTTGATATTGAACTATCATGTTCATCAATTTATTCACTATTTTCATCATGCTAAGCTAAGTGAAGGGATAAGTCACGTCCCTTTATAGTGGTGTAAGTCATGATGTTTACATCATGCTCCTCGATCTTGGCAAGCCAATGTGGAAGCTTCCTTGAAAGATAAGTCTGTGAGAGAAAAAACTTGACATAAGGTAAAGGGACTTTTTCAAACGTATGCTTACCTAAGATAAAGTGGTGAAATTTTTCAATAGATTTAACAAGAGAGAAAGCATGTTTTTCAATAAAATAATATTTAAATACATCATTAGACAAAATTTGACTCATGTAAGCCACTGGTTTTTCATTACCTTGGTCATCACCTTGCACGAGGATAGTAGAAACAACTTCCTCTGTGGAATTAGTATATATGATAATTTATTTCTCAAAGTCATGATTTTTTAGGGACCTAACCCCTCACGTAGGTATAATAATATATTCCAACGTAATAAGGGTGAATATTAATAAGGCCTAGAAATAAGGAAAAATAAGTCCAATCTAAGAAGACCTAATAGACGCTTTCGCTTCTAGAATGATCTTCCTCTAGATGGTTCTTTTGATAGACATGTTTAGTATAAATAGGATTTGAGGGTATGAGAACTTTTTTCTTGGATATTATTGTAATAGATATCTGCTTGACTGGAGGTTTCCCCCTCAAAGAGGTAAGTGAACATTTCTCTCAGTAATCAAAGTGTTCTTTCTGGTGTTGTTTTGGTATCATTTTGGTATTATTGTGGTGTTTTTATGGTTATATTATTGTTCATTTTCCATTTCTAGCATTTTATTTATGTTATGAATCCTTTTTGTATATGGAATATTACAGACTTCGCCAAAACCAGTGCAGATCTAATTGCTTTCTTGATCCCTATAAAGGCATCTTCGACATCATCTGTCCAAGAAAAAGAATGATCTTGCTTAAGAAGATTATGGATTGGTTTGACCATCACATAAAAATCAAGAACAAACCTACGAACGAAGTTAATAACACCCATAAAATCTTGAACCTCCTTCTTGGAAGTGGGAGCAGGCAGATTAAGGATAGCAATAATCCTTTTAGGATCAATGCTTATTCCCAAATCAAAGATAATGTGTCCAAAGAGATCTCCCTTGGTAACCCCGAAAATGGACTTAGAATGGTTTAGAGAGATTCCAAACTTCCTGCATCACATGAGAACTCTTTAAGATGACCAAAATGATCTGATCAATTTTTAGAGTACACAGTTAAATCATCAAGATAGATCTGGATGATCTTGTCGATCAAATCGACAAAATCTATTTGCATAGCTCTCTGAAAAGTGGAACTTGCATTCGATAATACAAGAGGCATATGTTCATAAGAAAAGGTACCCCAATGAGTAATAAAAGTGGTTTTATATTTATCTTCCCTTTTTCCCTTGATTTGGTTGTAACCAGAAAAACCGTTAAGTAAGGACATCATCCGTGACCCTGTAACTTCATGAAAAATAATTTCCATGTTAGGGAGAGGAAAGTGATATTTTATACTAACCCGATTCAATGTTTGAAAATATACACATAATATGATGTCACCAATTGTTTTCTAAATGGGAACCAAGTTGGAAATCCATTCAAAATACTTGATTGGAAAGGTGATTCCAGCTTTCAATATTTTTTCAAACTCCTTTCGAATAGTTGCTTCCAGTGTAGGGTTGAGAGGTCTTTATTTTTGCCTAACTGGTTTTATGCCCTCCTTCATAGGAATGACATGTTGTACAAGAGTGGGATCAAAACCACTAAGATCCTCATAAGAACAAGCAAAAACAACTTGAAACTCACCAAGCAGTCTAGCAAACTTCATTCTTTCTTCATCAGAACATTGGGCACCTATTTTAAGATTCTTTGAAGACTTGGGTATCCCAATGTTCAAGGCGATGGTTTCACCCACCTTTCTTTTTGACTCCTCTTCATTATGTTTCTCTTTATTTCCTACGTCACTCAATGAAAATGAACTCTCTAGAGGCGTCAAGCCCTTAGGAATCTTATTATCTTCCATGGGTATAATTTCCTTGGGCTTATAAGGTTCATTTTGAATGAAAGAACAGATAATATAATTTCTAGGGAAGACCTACCATGATTATATATTGTCAGGGATCTGTGGAAGATATAAATATTTAAAAGTACAATCAGTTCTACGTGGCAGAAGCTTTTGATTAGGAGAGGCTGCAAAAACAGCTAATCGATCAACCATTCAGTTCAATTCCCTCTTAAAATGAGTAATGTTGAAAGATAGTAGGTTCGATATAAGTTCCCAAATTGTTTGGGTGCATAATTTCATCAACTTGTTTCTAGGAGAGTATATCTTACATGCAAGGTTCACAACAAGCTCAAAATTCCCAAAACCTGTAAGGTGATCACAACCCATATTATAGACCTTTTCAATGCCTAATAATAAAGCTTCAAATTTAGTGACATTGTTTGTGAAAGAAAACTCCAACCTATAAGAAAAGTTATCAATTTTCCCCACAAGAGAGTACAAGATAATTTCAACTCTGTTACCTTCATTAGAGCATCTACCATCAAATTTCATATGCCACATACCATCGTCTAAATCGATTTGTTCCAAGGGAGTGTTATCCTCCTCGGCAAATATGGAATATAAAAATGGGGATTTTTTACAGGGTATCTGTTAAACCATAATATTGGTTCATTACCCCTTAATTGGGGCATATTACATTAGTAATTTTATTTTATTTATGTCAGTTTTATTCCATTAGTTGTAATTACACCTCCTAGTCTCCTATATATACCAAGGAGACATTTTCATTTGGAATCATCCTGAAATTGTACATTTATGTGAGCATAAGTAGGTTTCCCCCTTGAAGATGATTATTATCTAAATATCTCTCTTTTTCAAGGTGTTTATTACTTATTCTAAGGTTTTTCTATGCTATATTGATATTTGGTTCTTAACATATGGTATCAGAGCTCAAGGTATTGGGGTTTCACTGCTATATCTAAGACACCTTGGCATTTTCAGTATAAATTTGTTTCTAGAACATTTCAGAAGGAAGGTCTTGGATAATAATTAATAGATGGATCAAGGTAGGTTGGGTTAAAATTTTAGATCCTGAGGCCTTATAATTTCAGAGATACAGCCTATGCAAGATAGGGTTATGGAATCATCCTGAACTGAGTCATTGTGTAATTTTATCTATAAAATGTTTTCTGTAATGTTTCAGACCCTAAAATCTGGAGTATATTCATATAAATTAGTAATACATGTGTGGTAAAGATTTCAGCTTTTGGTTCATCTTACATTTGTATATACACCATGTGGAAGATAGGGTATCTGACTAGTCCTATTGACTAGTCTCAAGAAGGTGTTGTAGGTAAAACAATCATAACTTCTTCCTAGAGTATCCAAATTGCATGAGACTAGTTGCATTTGATATTGGACAGTATTTAGTATTTCTCATACAAGTTTCAGAATTTTATGTCAATTATTTCGTGTGGGGCATGCTATACAAGTGACATCTCCCGGAAAGGCCAAAAATCAGCAAGTTGTGGGGAAGTTATTGTAAATTCCACTTGGCATATACAATTTTGATTAGACCCGTGGAATTACAGAGAAGAAATATCATAGAACTACAAAAAATAAATTTTCATACCCATAAGGGTCGAAACTTTGGATATACAACAGAAGAAATCTTCTCTAGCAGAACCACCTCAAAATCAAGGTTCAAAAGTGATACTTGGCCAACATGCCACCCAAAAAGGGAACTTCTACACAAATAATCCTCCAAATAATCCTACATGGACTATTTATGAAGGTGAAGAGATGTGTAGGGACATAAATGATTTAAAAAAGAAGACAATAACAAAAGATGGACTACAAGAGATGATGAAGGGTTTAAAAGGGGAGATGATGGAAGGATTGAAAATTTTCATAATAGAGAGGACACCTAAAAGTGAAAATGTGTCCCATGAAATTCATGATGAGGACACAAGGAAGGTGAATAAAGAGTGGTGTGCCTCTTTCGTCACCTTAGTGAGAAAAATAGAGGTGCTTGCAAGATCAGTTGGGTTTGCTGAGCAGGACAGCTGCAAGGAAAAGAGTTAGAAAAATAAATATAAAACAACAACTAAGAATTAAACTAAGAAATGAAATAACAACTAAATTTATAAGCATAGGGACATAGAGACAAAAAGAACAATGAGACCCTTGTCACCAATGATGAGGCTGATATTAGTGAAAGAAAACACTGAAAAGAAAGGGGACTATGAGTCCCTTCTTCCCCCAAGGGAGGGCTCTTGGACCCCCACCAGTAAGCTCTTGTTACAAGAAATAAAAATGAAAATGGTGAAAGAACTCTTTGCTAATCCACTCAAGGGGTGAGATGGATTGCCCAATGCAATAATGAAAATATAATCTTGGCAAGGATAGAGTCCTCAGGAGAATAATGGCAGCATAACTTTGCTTTGAATTCCTTGAAAAATGAAGTGTATCCATGGACTTTTTATAGCATTCCTTTGAGCTATTGTTCAACTAGTTTGTAGTGTGTAAAGAGGCTAATTAGGTCATTTCTAGGTCTTTGACCAACCATCCAGTTGAATCCAGTCCAGATTTGAGTGTCAAATAGGCTTGGGAGCTGAACCATAAGTGGGTGGGAGGCCGACCACTCTCATAAATGTGTCGTTTCTCAGGTGTGCGGATTTTTGCGATAACAGTCGTGCATCGTGTGCATGTGCGCGATTTCTGCATTCTTGTTCCACGCATGTGCGCGCGTGCCCAGTGTCTTCATAACACCCTTCACTTTTTCACTATTTTGTATAGTTTTTGACCCTTTATGAATGCTTTGTTGTTAATTCAGGTCCATGGATGACTTCATCACTGTTTGACGATGTTGAATTCTTGTAACCATGTGCTGACGAAATTTCAGTGATAAGAGATGCCCCCTGATGGATGAGGTAAGGAGAATACATATAGCCGAAATCCATCAATGTTTCTTCTATTGAGAGTGTTGTTGTAAGAGAGAGCAATAGTGGGATCGTCCAGAGCGATCTTTTGGAGGGAAAAAGGAACCGGTAGAACCCAACCTTCCATGAGGTGTGTGAAAAAGAAAACTGTGTACAAACGATGCGGGCATGCCCCATGCTCGTGTCATGTAACTCAAAGAAGAGGAATGAAGTGTTGGTGTAGACAACTGCAACGCCCTCGGGGGCGGTCGTGATAAAGGCAGAAGACAATTCTGCGGATGAACATACTCTAAATAGTAGGCAATGATTGCGGTAATAAGTATCACCGATTTTGTGGGCATTGATAGCCCAACCAAGTTCAGAGGTCTTCGACAAGTGAAAGAACTAGCTGCAATAGTCGCAAAGTAAGACCCATCGTAACATGAGAAAGTGTTGGTGTCGAATGTTATGGGGGTCAACGATAGTAGGGAGAAATTGTGTTTCGCCTTGTGCCATCCGATATCTCTCATTGGGTGGGTAATGAGAGTCAAGATACTATCACCCTTCTGGGAAACTGTGTTGATGTCGACAAAAAAGGAGGACGCGACTCCTAGAAGAAAATGGCTTCGTGAAATCTACTAGGTGAGGTTAGGAAGTGGAGGAGGTACATGGACGAAGTCAAGATGTAGGAAGACTCAAGACTGCCCTTGGTTGGAGTATATGTGAGATAAAAGTGGCTGCAACCGTTCAACGAGGTCAAGTGTCAGGGGGACGACCAGACCGGGGATAAATTGTGCCAGAGGCAAGACAAGGTGAACAAATTCAAAGGGCAGAGGTAAGTGGATTGTGGGGTACTCTGAAGATATGGACGATGTCGGAAAGGGTGGATGATAAGTAGTGCTCCAACCAAGGGTGACATGGGTTGCGGTTGGCCAAAAATGGAAGGAGGTCGCCAAAGGTGATAGCAAAAAGGTAATGTAACGACTGGAAACAAAGGCGTTTGTACAATAAATAATGAATATTTGGGGAGAAGTGTACAAATACAGAAACGGGTGCCCCAGTGTGATATGGTTGGCCTAGGTAGGGCATAATTTTCTCGGAGAATTGATGGAGGGTGGGGGCCCCATGGGTGGGTTTCTGTAGGAGGTATGTGAAATGAAGGGAGATTTGCAGATGGGTAAATGGATTGTGGATGAAATGGAGGGTTCATGCTACTGTAGAGGTGTAGCCTAAAAATAGAATCGTGGAGAGATAATCTAGGAGTCCGTTGGGAAAGCTAGCAAAATGAGGAGAAGGAGTATGTGGATGATTCGCGACATGATGTAAGACTATCACGACTCCCATCCCTAAATGGTTTTGAAAAACAACATGAGTGTCAGAAGTGCAAAAGGTTGTTGTGAATGGGACAACTCATGTGGGTAAGAGTGCTACCGGATGACAGTACCGAAGATGCAAATGGAGGTGTGGTACTGCAGAGCCTGAAATGGGGATCCTAGAGGCAAATGTCAGAGGGTGTGACTGGAAATGTAAGTGAGATTTAGAGGGAATGACTACATGCCAGTGCTGAGTATATACCTGAAAGGGTTGTGTCGATGTATGATGACTAAGTACCTGCACACATGAAAACCAAATACCCGACGTGAACAATATCTAAAGAGAATCGAATATATGAGCATGTATTTTATAAGTGTGAATATGCGCATGTGTACCTGATCAGGGTATGGAAAATGGCATCCCGGGGGCTTAGGATGAAAAGAGGCCTAGGGATTGTTGTGATGTAGACGACAGGATGCTGATCCTGTGGCTGAAGATGGATCGAGAAATGGACGCCCGGAGCTCCCGAAATGGTGAGTGGAAGTTGGGCAAAAGGGATTATATATAGCTGTAGGGACCACATTTCCCCCTCATTTGTACTTGTTTCTATAGTGATTGGACGAGAAGCAGTCAGAGGAGATTTGGAGATTCAGGGAGGACGAGGCATCCAATCGAGGACCAGTGAGATTTAGGTTAGTGTTCTGATCATCCTGCATAGAATTAGGGTTTCATATTTTGGGCAGGGGTTGTACAGAGGGTTGTACAAGGGGTGTTTATGGATGTGGGCCCCATGTGCATGGGCCATCCGGTAGTAGGCATGCGCATGTGTGCACCTTTCCGTCGGATAGGCGTGCATGGGAGTGCTGGTAAGGGGGTAGATGGCATGCACTATGTGCGCGCTTGTCGGTTGCACAGACACGTACATGTGCGCGCCTGTAGAGTGAACAAGCGCACTTGTGTAGTGAATAGGCACGCCTGAGAGTGCGCCTATGGAGTGAATAGGCGTGCACGTGTGAGTGCCTGTGTAGTGAACAAGCACACCTGAGAGCGTTCTTGTGGAGTGAACAGGCACGCATACGTGCACAGTTGTGGCATGTACAGGCGCGCATGTGTGCGCGCCTATCGGTTAAACAAAAATGCCGTGGAGGCAAGGTTAACAGGTGTAAAAATTGTCTTTTTGATGTTGTTGATTGTCCATGTGGTTGAATTAGGACGGTTTTAAGTGGTTGCAGGTGAGATTTGTGCATGATGTTGATTGGTTGGTGAGAGCAGGATTGGTCCCAGCTACGAGACATCGTGGCTATTGAGGATCCAGGTGTATGTGCGACTTTGGTAGCCTGTGGGATGCTGAAGTTCTTTGAGTGCCCATTGATATGGGTGCAGGATTATCCTCTGTAGTTTCTTATCCGGATGTGGAGTCTAGAACTGCACTGCTTCATAGTGTGGGCAGAGAAGATTCCCTTCACTGCGGTGGAGGATGTGTATTTTTTGACTGGGCTCTTGTTTCGGGGAATGCCCCTACCAATAGAGCTGGTGCTACCGAGGGAGACGCTGCTAGCGATGGTTGGCCGGAGTTATTGTTCGGGGCCGAAATTTATGTCTGGCACAGTCGTGAGCATTGGGGTGATGGATGCCCTAGCACATCGTTGTATAGCAATGATGATTGTGAGAGTTTATGGTTCACTGGCGATGCAACGGATCAGTGGTGGCCATATGATGGTGATGGAGAGAGTGTTGGCTAGTGAGCATTTCTCTTGGGGGTTGATGCTACATGCCAGGATGGTAGGGCAGTTGGACCACTGTTAGTCCATGAATGCTGGAGAGTTTTCCTTCGGGTCCATCCTGGTGGCCTTGTTTCTGGAGAGGGTGTCAATGTTGCGCCCTAGGATTTTATTGGGTGTGACTGGGACACGAGAGACACGACTGAGGCAGTGGTCGACTGTGTTGCTTCGCCATGGTGGTGGTGAGGGTGGTCACTTTTTTACCGTAGAGGCGGTGTAAGTATGGCGGCAGATGCCACATGTGATATTGTGGTACCCCTATGTCGGGGTTGACTTTTGAGAGGATCCGGACATGGTGCTACCTCCGGGGGAGGTGTTTGACCGCCGAGGTATGTTGATGATGTTGATATATATGTTTTTTGTGGTTTGAGATAGCATGACATATTTATATGATATAGATTTTGATACTATCTGTTGCTTGTTTGTATGTGCAGATGTGGCACCTAGCGGGCGCGAGGTGGAGTTGCAGAGACCGTCGTCTCGTCAGGAGCCAGAGAGACTACCACGGGAAGAGAGACACCGGCGTGAGGACATCGCGGTGTGACCAGCTGATCTGGAGAGGGAAGCGAGGAGACGCCAGTTTGATGACCCTTGTGCTGGGCCATCACATGCTCCTCCGGCGGCTGCCAGAATAGATTTTGAGGACATACGCCATCGCCTAGAAGCGGTGTTATAGGATGTTCCTGAGCGCATGTGGTTTCGCATCCAGGATGAGGGTATCATGGAGCAGTGTGTTGGGGTTCTGCCGCCATGGCGGGCCATAGTACGATGAGCAACAGTGGTTGGTGCTGCGATGATCGAACGACTACAGTCGGGGCAGGAGGAACCAGTAGGGGGTGGACCACCACCGCCTAAGGGAGGGGCAGGTGGTGGTGGGCTGCCACCACCTGAGGGAGGGGTAGGCGGTGGTGCTCTAGAGGCACCGTGAGTGGTGCTCTATGTATTGATGTAATTTTTGTATATAGGCTGGTGAGCCCATTTTGTACCGAGGTGCTGCATTGGCCTGCGGATAGTTGTATTTTTGTATGTAAACATTTGGATGGCACTGTGGACCATTTGATATATACATGAGAATACCTTTTGAGATCTATGTGGTGTTTACACGTGGTTTGTTAATGTATTGATGATGTCTAATCTATATATGCTATGACAGGTTGTTGATATATTTATGTATGTGTAGAGGTAGCTTGATGTGATATATGCCAGTCTAACACAATATTAGCTAGGTTATCTGTAATTTGATTCAATTGTCTTGGAATATTTGTAAATGTAATGGAATCAAAATGTCGAGATAAAATTCTAACCTACATGTATTTGCGAAAGAGACAAGGATCGCATACGCGGTACACATTGTTGAGCTGGAGAACGACTAGTTGTGAGTCGAGAAAAACAAAAATGTGATGAATACTATGATGTTGGGCATCGGTCAGGAGGCCGATGATGACAGTGTATTCGGCTTGGTTGTTGGTCGCTGACCCCAAACATATGCCGCTCGAATGGAGCATTTCATGTGAAGGGGTGTAGAGATCCCAAGCGGCCGAAGTGAGATTTTGTGTCTAACGGCTGGCGCTGTCGGCGTAACCGATGTGGTAGGCCGGTGGAGGAAGCATCTGTCAATAGCACAAATGAGAGTTTAGACGTGAGGAATGGAAAAAAGATTAAAAACACTATAAAAGAAAGATCCTAAAGTAGAATGACTACGTTTAAGCATAAAATTTCTTTAAGTACAACCCGTTGATGGGTTCTTTGAGAAAGAGGCCTTCAGGAGAGGCCAGGATATATGCGCCTTTGGTGAGGCAATGTTGGATAATGTATGGGCCATGCCATAGTCACTCGAATTTGCCATGGCCAAAGGTATCATGAGCGATATCGTAAGACAGGATGAGGTTTCCCTCGCGAAATGAGCGAAGGTTGACATATCGATCAAATGTATCCTTTGACTGTTTTTTAGCTGCCTCATTGTTCTGTAATGAAGATCGACGATCTTCATCTAGAGATTCTAAGTTCAGCAAGCATTGCTCCATTGGAGCAGTGTCGGGTAATAGCTCGATTGCGATGCGTAAGGTAAGAATTTCACACTCAATGGGAAGAGTGGCCTCAACCCCATGGACTAGATGAAATGGTGTGAAACCAGTAGTTGTTTTCACAGCCGTACGGTAAGCCCATAGCACAGAAAATAACATATGATGCCAATTGGTTTTATGTTTATTAACCGTGCGCTGTAACATGGTTTTGAGGACCTTGTTAACTGCTTCGACCTGTCCATTAGACTGAGGGTAATATGGTGAAGCAAACTCATGAGAGAATCCTAACCAAGATGATAGTTCGACGAAGATCTCATTCTCGAAGTGTTTCCCGTGATCGGAAATGAGTTGGAGTGGTACTCCAAAACGAGATATGACATGGTTAAAGAAAAAACCCGTTGTGGTGTCAGTGGTGTTCTTGAAGGTGGGCATAGATTCTGCCCATTTGGTGAAGTAATCAACTGCGACCACAATGTATTTGTGACCATTGCTGGAGGGGGGATTAAAACTCATGAAGTCGATGCCCCATTTACAAAAAGGGCCAGCAGTGATGACTGGATGAAGAAGAGCAGGGGGAGCTCGGGCTTTATTGGCGTAAAGCTGACATTTCTCACATCGTTTCATGGCGTGAATGAAATCGTGAAACAAGGTAGGCCAAAAGTAACCTGCTCAGATAATCTTATGAGCAGTGGATATTCCCGAAAGATGGCCCCCACATGCGCCTCTGTGGAAGTCGTTCAAGACTCTATCGGCCTCGTCAATGGTCAAGCATCGATGAAGAATGTCGTTGACTCCCCGCTAGTATAGGATGTCTCCGATGAGGAGATAGCAGGGGGACTGATGGCGAATACGACAACGATCATCTCATTAAAGGTGGTTACCAAACTTTTGGGTTCGGAGGTAGACAAGGAGGTCGTTGTACCAAGGATCATCTGAAGTGATGTAAAAGAGGTGTTCGTCGGAAAAGTCGGTGTTGACGGGGGTACTGGTGGTGTCAGAGGGGAGGGCCATGACAAGTTCGGTGAGAACGAGGGCCTTCTTACTCTTGGGTGTTGAGAATTATAAATCATACTCTTGAAGGGTGATGATCCATCGAGCAAATTTTCCGTTAATTTGCCGACGACTGAGAAAGTATTGCATAGGGTTGGAATCTGCTACAACCTTGGTTGTGCAAAGTAGAATGTAGTGGCGTAGTTTTTGGACTGGGAGGACGACTGCAAGAGAAATTTTCTCTTCATGTTTATACTTCAAGGGTGGCCCTGAGAGGTTTTTACTAACGTAATAAATGACATGCTCACGATTTTCATCACCTAGCTGGACAAGAACTCCTGCTGCTGACACAGATGATGCGGATACGTAGGGGATATAGTTGTGATTGTAGTCAGGTGCACTAATTAAAGGGGTGTTGGAGAGTGCCATTTTAAGGTTGTCAAATGACTATTGGGCATGGTCATCCCAGTGAAAGGGGATGTCGTGACGTAGTAAGCGAAGGAAACCATGTGCGTGTATGGCGTAGTCTGGGACAAATCGCTGTAGAAAGTTAGCTTTGCCTTGTAGGCTCTGTAGTTGACGTAAATTTTGGGGAGGTGGAATTTCGGTGATATCTTGGACTTTGAGGGGGTCCACGGTAATACTACTTTAGGAAACTATGAAGTCGAGGAGGTGCCCAACGGTGACGTAGAAAACTCACTTGAGGGGATTCAAGCGGATGTTGTACTGACGACACCATTGGAAGATGATTTGCAAATAATCTAGATGTTGGGTGCATTTCTTGGATCGAGCTGTGAGGTCGTCCAAGTATGCGAGGATGATATGAGACAAATCATGAAAGATGTATGTCATAGCCTGTTGGAAAGTTGTGCCAGCATTCTTTAAGCAAAAAGGCATGACACGATATGCAAAAGTACCCCAAGGGGTAATGAATGTCGTTTTATACTAATCAGCGGGGTGAATTTGAATTTTATTATACCCAGAGAACCCATCTATGAAGGATAGAGCCTCGTGGCCTACACAGTTGTCGATAATTTGATCGATGAAAGGTGTTGGAAAGTTGTCTTTGGGACATTCGTGATTGAGATCATGAAAGTCCGTGCAAACGCGGATAGTGCCTTATTTTTTGTTAACGGGTATAGGGTTGGAAACCCATGATGTATAGGTGATGGGGTAAATGAAGCCGACAGTGCATAATTTGTCAATTTTGGATTTGATGGTCGCTGCTTTGGATGGGTGTAGCGGTTGTTGGTTTTGACGAACTGGTGTAATGTCGGGCCAGGTGTCGATGTGATGTTCGATGATAGAGGGATCGAGGCCAGGCATTTCTGTGTATGACCAGGCAAAAATATCCCGATATTCCTAGAAGAGGGATTTATAGGTGGTGATTTCTTGAGGAGTGCAAGCAGCTCCAATGGTGATTTCCTCGATGACGCCATTTTTTATGGAAATGTCAATTTTAATGGTCGGGGAAATCTTGGCCATGTTTCATTCTTCAAAACCATCAGGGGAAGGAATGGGATTTTTGAACCAGTCGATAGGCCCTGATGGGATAAAATCCTTGGTTTTGGCCACATAGATGGGGTGTTGGTTAGGAGGCATGGAGGCTTCCGGTGGAAAGAAGAGTGCACGGTGGTGTAGCGCATCCCAGAGGTAGTCCAGGTTATTGAACTCTTCGAGTATTTCCTCGTCACAGTGGAAGTGATGGGAATACAAGGGGTCATGAAGAGTGATATCGGTGGTTGTTGTTGTCTGGTTGCCCCCTGGTGAGGAAGAAGCAGGCGGAAAAATGCTAGGATATGGTGATGGTTCGCTCGACATAAACCAAATATTAAAGTACCGAGGAGTACCCATGGTAGTTGGGTGTAAAATGTCCATAGGGGAATGAGCGAGAGAGTTGGGGGGATTGGGGGGTGAATCCTCAGATAAGTCATCTAAGAACCATGGAGGCATTGGAAGGGCCTCGGACATGGAGAGCCTCTAGTGACGAGGTAATTTCAACTATCGACTCTGGGGGTTGTTGAAGCAGGGTCAATTGGCGTTGCCTGTATTCAAGGATCATAGGACACTGGTATGTAAAATGATCTAATGAGTCACATAGAGAGCAAGGGCATCTCATATGTTCATTGACTAAAGTGGTGACATAACAGATGTCAGTGATATTTGTTGAGGAGGATGTAGCAGGACTGGGGTTGCTCTGGAAGCTTTGGCGTATGGTGGCTAATGTCTGCCGAAAGCGTGGCAGTACTGGGCAATGGTGGGTATAATGGCCATATTATGAACATATAGCACAAGTTAATTTGGTCTGCAACCCTTTACTACGGGAATGGGGGGTGGTAGTGGCAGTACTGGCTATAGTGGTGAGTGTTGGGGGAGTTTGATTGAGTGGAATCAAATTCCATAACTCTGGTAGAGATGGGCAGTTGTTGGTTTGGCATCCCTCTTTCTCACATAGTGCACAAGGAGGTTGGATGTGTGGAGGAAGTGGAGCTGTGGGTTCCTTCTTTTTTCTCCTTCCCCCAGCTGTGGCAGGGGGGTGAGTGAGTGGGGGTGTCGAGGGTATGGTGGGAGTAAGTATGGGAATCGTCATGGGGATTCCTTCTGTTTGGGGGGGGGCGGGGGATCATCGAGGGACCATCTCTGGTGGGTGTAAATACCAAACTAGAATTACTAACACCATATTAGGTAGGGTAAGCGTTGCGGCTACTTGGAAAGCTTCAATGCTTGGTGGAGGGTAAAAAAAGGGAATTTGGGTGATGGATTGGGGAACTGTCTCCCAAACTAGGATATGTCCTTGGGGAGAGGTGGAATCATTGATGGGTGGAGTCGACGAGTGCGCAGGAGGTTCTTGAGTGGGGAGTTCTACGACTAGTGGGACATCAGATATGATAGAAGCCTCTGTAGGAGGAAGGGTATCGTCTGTGTGAGTTCCGTTAGATGATACGATGCATACTTGATTGGAAGGATGAAGGAGTGGTGGTGCTCCATGGAAAGTTCCTAATAATGATGGATCTTTGAAAATTCCAGGACCCATCTCGACGAGTGGGTATGCATCGTGGCTCGTGTGGATGAGAGGAAGAATGTTATCGATGTTGGCAGATGGGTTAGGATCGTAATGTGAGACTTGGTCAATAGTAAAAATCTTCCCATTGTGGGGGAACATCATTGTCTAAAAGATGGAAGATGCCACTACCTTCATAGCATACATGTAGCTACGACCGAACAGGATATTATAATCGAGTGGGGCATCGATAACTTTGATGTCGATGAGAATAGTCTTACCCCCAAGTTCAACGAGGACATTTTGGAAGAGCCCTTCAGGAGACGATGGTCGTCCGTCATAAGCTCGTAAGGTGATGGCAAAGGGTATGATTTCAGGGGAACCAAGTTTCTGCCATACAATTTTGGACATAATGCATGTAGATGCACCTTCATCGATGATACACTGATGAACTGTGATGTTCCGTATTTTTACTGGTATTTGAAAAACGATCAAGGCGGGAAGGCGAGGTTCTCCACTGTCAAGATCAAAGGTAATGAGTCATGTATCTGTGGGGTTGAATGCCCCTAACATGGAAAGTAATGATTTCTGCTGAGTGGGACAAGTCTGGAGGACCTCCAAAACTAACATGGCAGGTGGGGATTGTGCTAAGTCATCTACCAAACTATAGTTATGAGCTGGCCTAGCCTGTGGGTTGTGGACATTCCTACATAATGGGATGCGAGGGATGCGAAGAGGTGGCTCGGTGGTAGGGTGAGGAATCATCAAAGGGGGTCCCGTCAGTGCAGATTTTGTCTCTGGAGGGATGGGAGGAGACTTAGCGGGTGCATGATACTGACGATTACATGTTTTCAGAAGGTTTTCTTCCTCACTAGTGAGGAGAATTGTGTGATCTGCTGGATTGTTTGGGTTGAGGTATTGTCCCACCTGAGGTGGGGGATTTTGTGTGTCCTGTTGGGTGTTTATGACACCTTGATGTGGAATAGGATTCTGTAGTACGACAGGGGGGGTTGTTGCACATATTGTTGTGGTGCCTGCTGAGGGGTGGGAAGTGCTGGAGGGTGGGGAAGACTACTAGAGTCTTTCAACCATTTGAAATCAGCGATTTGGGGGAAATGATGAGTGTAATGGTCGAACTCACCACAAAGGGCACAAGGGAAGTTGGTTTTAACATTATTGTTATTTCTCCCTTGACGCCTATCACTACTGCATTTGGGTCAAATTCCGACGGCGCGTTCGACGCAATTGCCACTTTCTATTGTTGGAAGACCGACAAACCTCGGACCCCCTCAAACGTCATTTCACATGACGTCGTTTTTTTGACGACCTGCTTTTCATCTATATTGCGACGTTTCAAATGTGGCAAGAGAGACATTGCAAACATGGCAAGACCGACGTTTCAAACGTCGCAAGAGAGACATTGCAAACATGGAAAGAGAGACGTTTCAAACGTGGAAAGACCGACGTTTCAAATGTTGCAAGAGAGATGTTGCATACGTGGCAAGAGAGATGTTTCAAACATGGCAAGACAGACATTTCAAATGTGGCAAGAGAGACGTTGCAAACGTGGCAAGAGAGACGTTGCAAACATGGCAAGATCGACGTTGCAAACGTGGCAAGTGAGACGTTGCAAACATGGCAAGTGAGACGTTTCAGACGTGGAAAGAGAGACACTTTGAAGGTGGCAAGACTGACATTTCAAACGTGGCAAGTGAGACATTTCAGACATGGAAAGAGAGATGTTCTGAAGGTGGCAAGACCGACGGGAGGAGGTATTAGCTCTGACGTGGTTGCTATGGGAGCGACACTCTTGAACGTCGCAAGAACGACGTCCATCAGGTGGCAACAACAATGGCCAGGAGTTACTAGCTCTGACGTGGTTGCTATGGGAGCCCAAAGGAGGAGTAAGTCATATAGGTGTCAGCTAGTGACAACATACATGGAAATTTCTTCCTGCTTCATTAACATTTTCTTCAAAATTAAATTTACGACAACGAAAAGACAAAACTTATTTGCAACCTTCAGTGCACACTTTAGCTTTAGTCACTTCAACATCCATGCTATCTCACCTTTCACTCTCAATCCAAGTGGGAGATTGTATCTCCATTTCATTTAAGTTCAAAGCTTCATCATCATTTATGACAACAATCTATTCATAAGGATGGTCTTTGAATTCAGCCAAATGATGCAGAACAGGAGGCACACATTCACTCAACAATTCTGATACGTATTTTGAGCAATCTACATCATTGATAGATTGTTGTTCATTGTTGATGAATAGACAAATATCTTCTTCTTGAAGCTACGCTTCATCTTGTTCTTAAAGCTTTGATTCACCTTCAACATTCTGCCCAGCTAGTACCTGAGAACAAGTCATAATCATAACATCTTTTGCCTGCACACTATGAAC
>ML797563.1:186654-197546 GCA_009831015.1 Picea engelmannii
AGGATTTCCCCACTTAGTTAGGGGGCAATGTACCTTGAAAGTGGAAAAAAGTATTCCAAAGAAGAAAGAGGTTGAAATCACTAAAAAAATTAGTACTATGTATTCATTGAATGAAGAATTTGTTACAGTAGTTAATTAAAAATTCCTCCTTAGGTAATCTAAAAAAAAAGGGGTTAGTATTGGAGGATGAATATGTGGAGGGTGGTCTTGGTCTGGACTAAAGTGGAATTCAGGTTGGACCTGGTGGGAAATATTATCTCACACATGCAATGAAGGAAGATAATAGAGAGTTTTTATCAAGGAAGAAAATGGCCATTCAAGGGACCCTTGGAGTAGGTAAAGCCCACTCTAAGGGTAATTTAAAACAATTGTATTGTCTTACAATGTTACAGGCTTGTGGAGTGCCCATAAGAGAAAATACTTGAAATGGTTGGCCTAGTCCCAACGATATCCATTGACAAATCCAGCGATTGTCACTTCACCATGACCCTCTCCTATTAATGACTCAGATTCATTCGGGCATCTCTCATTAGAGTATCCTTCCCACAGAGTCATATTCCACTCACTCCACACATACTCTAATATATTTAACAACTCTCAGAGTTAAACCATCAACGAATCTGAATGCATCAGAGTCTTTATTTGTATGACAGTTAACATCCAATGATTTTAACCTTCTCTCCTTGACCGTGTGGGACCCACAGAGAATCGACGACTAAGATCATATCTCAACTTTTTTTCGATTGTACGACTGTGATCACTTCTCGGAGTCCCTCCGTCGAAGTGAAACTCACCCTGGTGACCAGAACCACTTCAACGAGTCTCCTCTAATGGATGATGAAGATCTGATCATCTCTTACAATCAACGACTAGGATTTAAGTTAATAACCAAAATGCCTCTTTGTGCAGTTGGACCTATCAAAAACCAATCCATTTTTGACACGCGTCGTCCCTCAGGATACACTAATCGCCATTTGTACTGACATGTGGCTCTTCCACTACCTGCCACCTGATGTGACACATGGCATGCATAACTCAACACAGGGCTATTTCTCAAGAACCCAGAGTTTCCTTGACACATGGTACAATATCGGTTGGACACGCGACACAATCGCCACCTGACTTGTGTCAATCATCTTTCCCTGGATTCTCGCATATAGGTACCAATTCATCATGACACATGGAAAAATCCTTGTTGGAAACGTGGGTCCATCCATGTCATCCTCTTGAATTATTTGGTAAGAGATCAATGCTCCATATCTACTCTCGGAGTTCCTCCGATCACGACAGATCAATGGTCCAAATATCCACATTGGTATTGCACGTCATCATACTCTTTTACTTCCCCCTCGGGGATGAATCATAGCTCTAGTAGTTGGGGTCTCTCCTTGGACTCTATCTATTCTATGGTCAATATCACCCCTCAGGCCTTTCCCTTCAAAGTTCTTTCACTTCGGGTCTCTAGGGTTACTTTGAGCGTAATCCTTCGACCACATCCACCATAAAGAATCTAACAGTTCAAAATATTCCATAGATATCCTCTGATGGATCAATGCACCTCTCTGGTTTGGAGTACATCCTCTCCATGTGTTGTAGTATAATCTGATGGAAGGTCAGGATCTATTCATGATGTCGAATGAACGATTGTGATCCCTTTAAGCTTAAAACTTTGAATTCCTCTAGGTTATCAGTCTAAAATCAAAACTTAGTCAATTTTTACAATTTCTTCCTTCAATTAACAATCTAATATTGGACTTAGTTGTTCGAAGGACTCTTCTAGGCCCCTTCTCTAGGTTTACCAAACCATTCTTAAACACTTTCCTTTCCGTGAAACCATTGAGGTATTCTTTCCTCGCCATTTAAGTGGGGCTTAGATTTTTTTTTCATGATGTCCACACCAAGACAAAGGTTTCACAGGAGATTAATGATTCCCACATTACACAAGACATATATCAAACTGCAGCTATGGTTACACTTTCATCTCTTCTAGGAGGAAGATCAAAGTACTTCTTCCTATCAGACCTATCAAGGGTCTCTTAGCTAATATTCCTGGCTATCTTTTCCTAGACATCACACTGCAACAAATTCTCTACTGCATACACAGGAAGCATGAATATACAATTTCATCCATAAGAGGAGACCCTTGTAGAATTCCTTAATCATTCAAGGTAAAAGGAAAGATTATCCTGCTCAGATATGTACTACACATAAACCTAGTTTCGCAAACGTCGCAATTGCAACATACATTTTCACAAACGTGGCAAGAGAGATGTTCCAGTGGAAAACGTGGCAAGACCAACGTTAACGTGGCAATTGCGACATACATATTCACAAACATGGCAAGAGAGACGTTCTAGTAGAAAACGTGGCAAGAGAGATGTTAACGTGGCAAGACCGACGTTAACGTGGCAATTGCGACATACATCTTCAGAAACGTGGCAAGAGAGACGTTCCAGTGGAAAACGTGGCAAGAGCGACGTTCCAGTGGAAAACGTGGCAAGAGCAACGTTAACGTGGAAAGACTGACGTTAACGTGGAAATTGCGACATACATCTTCACAAACGTGGCAAGAGTGACGTTCCAGTGGAAAATGTGGAAAGATCGACGTTCCATTGGAAAACGTGGCAAGAACGACATTAACATCGCAAGACCGACGTTAACATGGCAAGAGCGACGTTATCGGGCAACATGAACTTTTTTTTTTATAAATTTCCTCTATTTTGTGACAATATGGACAATTTTGTCCATAACACCGCAAATAAAACGTCGGAATTTTTACAATATGTAGTAGTGTATTATTATTTCCCCCCTTGGGGGTTTGATTCCCCTGGTGTTGGTTGCCCCTAGTGGGTTGGTTCTGCTGGGGTTGATGCCCGCCTTGACCTGGGTTGTTGTTGTTCCTATTTCATCCTTTATTTTTTGCATTGTTCGATGGATGGGTCAGATTTTCCGTGTTCAGTTGTTCGAAGTTTTGATATTGTTGAACGGGAGTGGGTTGAACAAAATTCACCCCAGCATGAGGATGTGGGGGAGCCATGGGTTGTGGGGGACCAGGAAAAGGAAAGTATGGATTCTGTGGTAGTAACGATCCGTAAGGTACAAAGGAAGGCGTAGTGCTTTCGCTAGTACTATAAGCTAAGGTAGAGGGGGTACCAGAGCTCGTTTGAATAGGTGGATGTATGGGGGGTGCTGGTGGTGGCCCACTGATGGGTGGAGGCATAGAAACAGGGTATGGTTGTTGATAAGGGGGTGGGGGGTAATAGGAAGTGCCCCCGTATGCCAGCAGGTATTGGGGTGTTCCATACATCGGTGGTGGTTGGGGTTGTGGACCGTGGTGAGTGGTGGTACCAATCAGTCTGTCTGCTGAGTGAGACATCCCAAGTTTGTCTTGGCCAAATGGCACAGGTTTTGGAAGATCAGGAGGTACAATGTATAAGTACCCTAACTGTGCATAGATGAGGTCATATTGTTGAGCCTTACTGATGGCTTCCTCTTCAGATTGAGGGAATGTGGAAGATATATCCTTACCGAGGAGAGAGACAAGTGATCTAAGAAACCCGTCAAGACACTGTTGCTTGGTGGTTTTTGCTTTACACAAACTACGTTGCCTACGCCACTCATGAATGTGATCAACGATATGTGTGGTTGAGGTTTGTTTGAAATTAGAAAGTAGTTCTAGACCATTGTCATGGTGGATTGGTAGTTGGAAGAAGGTTAAGAATGCTTTGGCCAAGGACTTGAAAGTCGCATGGGACCCTTATTTTTCTTCTACATACCATTTGGCCGATGGGCCAGTGAGTGTGCATTGAAATAATCGCAGTCGGATGGAATCATCCATAATTCTATTGGAAGAGCACCATAGGTGAAAGGTCATGACATGGTTGGCAGGGTCGCTGCCTGCCTTTCCTTCAAACTTGGGTATGTCTGAAGGTAGTTTGGTGGGCATTGCAAGCCAAGTGGGAGCATGCAATATAGGATCATTAGTGAGTTTTCTTAGATCCGGTATGTTGAGAGAGGCCAAATATGACATCTGTAGTGGGGGGGGAGGATTAGCTCCAGCCATGGTGTAAGTGTGTTGTGAACCTGACCCTTGAGGGGGGCTAGGTGGGTTGGTACTTCCCCCTGAGAGGAAGTTGGTCCCCTGCTTCCATGTAAGGGAGAGTGAGTGGATGGAAGACCTTGGCAAGTGGACCCAAGTAATGTAGAACCAAGCAAGGTTGATCCTAAAACAGTAGCACTCACAAGAGTGTGTGAAGGAGGTGTCGATGAGTGGGAAAGACCAGACACTCCCCCTAATATAGGAGGGAGGTTTAGCAAGCGTCGTGAATGACGGGGGTTTTGTGGGTCCCCTGTGATGTCTGACTAGATGCGTGAATGTGTGCAAATGGTCGTGAGAGTAAAAAAGAAACAAGAGCCTTTGTGTTGCAAATTTTGAACTTTACACAATATATATATCTGAATCAAAATGTAGTCAGAAGTGTATCATACATAAAATGTTTTGAAAAAGAAGCATATATGTGGATAAGTGGGTTTGGTCCGCATGGGGAATCAACAAAGGAAACAAATGCTCGTGTCCTATAAGACATAACGTCCTTCCTCTCAAATCGTACTGGACCTTCCAATAGTACTCAACAGTGGGGTCTGAAGTCACTGGAAGAGAAACTAGTGAAGGATGAAAAAAATGGTTATAATGAGGGGTAAAGGGGGCATATCCTGAGAGAGCTGGCGATATTTCCCAATAGCGACACAAAATCCAATCAAGGTGCAATTGTAGCCCACAATTTCCACCTGGGTAGATGTCCTAAAATTTGGTCACTAGGTACCTCGGTCAAAGTGTGAGATTTAGTTTTTCAGCCTAAGAAATGGGTCATGGGCTGGATCCCGTCCAAGAGGTGGGTGCCTCAAGGGGGGACGCACAAAAAAACCAGACCTCAAGCTTCAACCCTTCATAGGTATCTCCCTACCTTATGGTATTAGGAACACTTGACTTGGAGGATTTTCAGTTCCCTATTTGACAACTTCTATGGTTTTGACAATGTGAGAACCAGATAACGGGGAGTTTTTTGGATACCTATCCCCAAAATCCTACCTAGACTAAAAAATTTCTTTTGGCACCTCCTGTGGAGGAAAAGTTAGTGAGTTTTTAGAAAAAATTTAAATGTAGTTGTTTTGAGAGGTTGGGGTGTGAACCAACCTCGTTGAATTAAAATGGGAGTGGATAGTTTCATCAAGAAAAGGTTGGGGTGTTTTCAGAATCCCTTTGGAGGAAACTTACTTTGACCTCCACATTTCAAGAAGAAGCTATGTGAGTTATAAGTGACTTTTGTGTGTGAGTGAAAGTGTGCCAATTTTTAGTGAATTAGATGTCACCTTGCTGCATGTGGACTTCGCTTGGTCCTTACAAGTGTTTGATTACCTAATTAACTAAGTGCCTTTGGTAAAACCTTTCATAATTCAAAAGTCCCTAGGAAGATAGCATGTGGACATGTGGGTCCATTAATATCCCTTTAAATCCCTATTGTGATGTAATCTAAGAAAAGACTTGAAACTATCCTAGATTGATCATGTGGGCATGTATGGGCCTGTTACAAAACCTTTAAACTTGGCTAGTGATTTGATCTAAGAAAGTAAATTTCAAAACTATCATATCTTTGTAGCATGTGGGCATGTATGGGCCCGTTACAATATTTAAGATGTGTTTGAAAAAGTAAACTAAGAGGAGTCCCAAGAAGGGTTGTTGTCCTCTCCTAAAGGTTTTAATGTTCTTAAGGGAGATGGAATCGTTTCACAATCTTTTTCTGATTCTCAAGACTGCTTGGAGGCACGAGAGAAGAGCATACTAAGTGATTGTTATTCAACTTCTACTCCCAATGCAAGTTAAATGTGATAAAAAATGATTTCCAACTTATATTGTGAGTCAAAACAAGCCATCCATGTGGCGAAAAATAAAAGCAAAAAGAGGAAATTGATTTTAACCTCCTAAGTGCCTATGTGTTTTTGACTAACCCCTATATATGATGAGGGGACTAAGTGTGGTGCAACTTTAAAACATGCTTGAAATCATTTTTAAGAAGGCAAATGTCCTTCCCACATCTCAACAACTTTACAATGTGAACTTTTGCATAGATGTGTGGGTGTCAGTGGAGACAGAGGCACACAGAGCACATGTGTGCGAACAGAGAAAAGTTAATAAGTGCACGTGCGTAGAAAATAGTTGTGACTTAAGCGCATGTGCACACGATGCGCATCTGTGGGCCTAAAAACCTGCGCATATGTGACATACGGCTGAGAATGAAAAATCTAGATGGATTTCTCTCAATTCAACTTGGAATTGGCTGATTGGTAGGTCGGCCTAAGCCAGTTAGTGCACCTACAAGTTAAAAAAACTAAAAGAAGAGTAAGAAAAATCCAAATGGGGTAGGAAATTGATACCTTTCCCCAGCGGAGTCGCCAATCTGTTGCGCCTCTTTCATCACCTTAGTGAGAAAAATAGAGGTGCTTGCAAGCTCAATTGGGTTTTCTGAGCAGGACAACTGCAAGGAAAAGTGTTAGAAAAAGAAATATAAAACAACAACTAAGAATTAAACTAAGAAATGAAATAACAACTAAATTTATAAGCATAGGGACATAGAGACAAAAAGAACAATGAGACCCATGTCACCAATGATAAGGCTGATATTAGTGAAAGAAAACGCCGAGAAGCAAGGGGACTATGAGTCCCTTCTTCCTCCAAGGGAGGGCACTTTGACCCCCACAATTAAGCTCTTCTTACAACAAATAAAAATGAAAATGGTGAAAGAACTCTTTGCTAATCCACTCAAGGGGTGAGATGGATTGCCCAATGCAATGATGCAAATATACTCTTGGCAAGGATAGAGTCCTCAGGAGAATAATGGCAGCATAACTTTGCTTTGAATTCCTTGAAAAATGAAGTGTATCCATGGCCTTTTTATAGCATTCCTTTGAGCTATTGTTCAACTAGTTTGTAGTGTGTAAAGAGGCTAATTAGGGAATTTCTAGGTCTTTGACCAGCCATCCAGTCGCATCCAGTCCAGATTTGAGTGTCAAATCGGCTTGGGAGATGAACCATAAGTGGGTCGGAGGCCGACCACTCTCATAAATGCGTTGTTTCTCAGGTGCGCGACTTTTTACGATAACAGTCGCGCATCATGTGCATGTGTGCGATTTCTGCGTTCCTGTTCCATGCATGTGCGCGCGCGCCTAGTGTCGTCATAGATCCCTTCAATTTTTCACTATTTTGTATAGTTTTTGACCCTTTATGAATGCTTTGGTGTTAATTCAGGTCCATGGATGACTTCATCATTGTTTGACGATGCTGAATTCTTGTAACCATGTGCGGACGAAATTTCAGTGATAACAAAGAGTGGAGAAATTCCAACTTTGGGTTGAAGACCAACCACTTTCCTAAGATCGATATGAGGAAGTTTTATGGCAAGGACCCAATCACATGGAAACTTTAGATGGATCAATTCTTTGATCTACATAATGTGCCACATACACAAAAGGTATGAATTTCTTCTTTATATTTAGAAACCAATCAATTTGTATGGTATCGATGTATTTGTTCTCACAAATCACTCATCACTTGGACAATTTTCATGGAAGAAATGATAGCACACTATGAGGATACAAGGAGCAATACCTTTTTTATCCAATTGATAAATTTCAAGGAAAAGGGTTCAGTTATAGAGCACATTGAGAACCTCCAAAGATTGAATATAAAGGTAATAGATATTCCAGATGAGCACTTGATTTATGTACTCATAGGAACTTTAAAGGATAACATTCAACATGAGTTTCGCCTTTGGGAACCCAAATCATTGGAGAATGCATTTAAGGTGGCAAGAAATGTTGAATGTAAAAATATGGCTATGGCTACTAGAAGGACCAATCCCAAAATCTATAGAGAGAATAATGCCCCTTCCTCTAAAACACCTCAACCTACAAGGTTGACACCTCAACAATTGGAGGAAAGAAAAGAAAAAGGTTTATTCTTTAATTGTGACAACAAGTACAATAAGGGACATAAGTGTGGTGAGAAGAAATTATTCTACATAGATTGTGAAGAGGAAGAAGAAAAAGAACAATAACCATCTCAAGATGAAAACGTAGAAGCAATTTTGTCTGAAGAGTTGACTCCCACAATATCGTGTAATTCATTGGATGGAATTAACACTCCTCAAACCCTCAAGATCGAAGGATACATCAAAAAGAAAAAGGTAATAGTCCTAATTGATTCTGGCAGTACTCATAATTTCATTCATTATAAATTAGCCAAAGCTCTCAATTGCTTTGTATATCCAGCGTCAGAGTTTCAAGTAATGATTGTAGATGGAGGAACTATCAATTGCTAAGGAAAATGAAATAAGATCAATCTTACTATGGGGGAATATGTACTGAATAGTACAATTATTGTTATACCCATGGGTGGTGCTGATGTTGTACTAGGAATCCAATTGTTACAATCATTAGGAACAATGGATTTTAATTTTCAAGAACTTTTCATGAAATTTTCATTGGAAGGAAAAGAAATTGAGTTAAGAGGTATCACAGGGAAACCCGTTAAGGTGATAAGATCTAACGGCATGAAAAAATTATTGAAAAAGGGGCATCAAGGCATTATTGCACAAATATGCTCACTAGATGTTCAAACATCTAAGCCATATATTCCTGAAGATATCCAAGGTATCATTGATAAGAATTCCAAAGTATTTGAAGATATTCCCAAAGGTATTCCACCCACTCGAAATCATGATCATGTAATTCACCTAATTCCTGGGAGTGTTCCTTCTAACATCAATCCATACAGATACCCTTATGCCCAGAAGAGTGAAATTGAGCGCATGGTTGAAGAAATGTTAGAGGCTGGAATTATTAGACCTAACCAAAATTCTTACTCTACACCAGTGGTAATGGTATTGAAGAAAGATATCTCATGGCGTATGTGTCCAGATTATAGAGATATCAACAAGATCACTATTAAAGATAAGTTTCCTATTCCCGTCATTGATGAATTGTTAGATGAACTACATGGAGCAATCTATTTCACAAAATTGGATCTTCATTCAAGGTATCATCAGATTAGAATAAAGGAAGAACATATACCAAAAACAACATTCCGAACTGATCCAGGGGGTCATTCGTCATGAAAGTTACACTGATCCAAATAAAGGAGAAAAATGGTACAATGGCAGTGAAGTGGCAATGCAATGATTGGGTAAGAAGCAAGATTTAACCATTTAAATCATAAAGGGATGAGTCACACCAACTAGACTTAGCATATGTTTTTCAACCACTATCCAATGTATAGCTAAACGGTTCTAATCCATTCAACAATGTTCCACGTTAGAGGCGGTGCAATGTTTTATGACATGGATTGGTCGACACATCAAAGGGTTCGCTGTACCATTGGCAACATATGTGAAATATATGTGGCATAGTCATTGCTTTGTGCATGATTAAATGGTACCGTTCTGGCGATTAGACAAGGGTGCATAGTCATTTGGTGGGACATCAAATGTGGAGCAACATCTAATGGCTAGTCATAACCCTTATCCATTGTTCGACAGAGTTCTATACAGTTGGCCTGGATTATGGTTAACATATTGCAAGCAGATATGATGTGGTTCCATTTATTGTTGGCGGTTATAAGCATTTTGATCCGCTGCTATATTTGGTATAACGTTTGGTGCTCATTTATGGTACAGCTTGTGCAACGTTTTGGCGGGGTTTAACAGATGAGATGAACATCAAATATATGGAACCGCTGTAACATTTTTTTTTATGGTACTGATCCACTTGGTGGATATTCATACGTTCCATTTATAATATGGTCCAGATCTAGCAGGATTCAACCTTGATTAGCATTCAACGCATCATTTCTGTTGTGATGGAATCTTGCAGGGATAGAACAAAGGCCTCAAAATCGGGATTACAGTTTCAACCTGCAGCTTTATATTCCAGATTTTTTCGCCAGTACGTACAGGAGTATTGCTGTAATTTCTTGCTCCAGATACCGGTTCTGTTGAAGTCGACCCTTCTCAGTTATACTTGGTTTTTATTTCTTTGCCAGTTTGTAACTTGTAAGAGAAAATGTCTTGAAGACTGTATACAGAGACCAAGGATAGAGAGAGGGTTATAGCTGTGTATTTCCAGATTGTTGTTCGTATGTAAAGTCGATTACACTCTGTCATGATTTAGCTTTCTTTGCCTTTTGAAGGCTGAATTGTAATTGTTAGGAGAGAGGAGTCTTGAGGGCTTTGCATAGAATTCTGTTATGTTGCTGAAGTTGATGTTCAGAGATTCCAGGAACATCTTTGTACCATTTTAAAACCATTAATTGGATCGGTACCCATTGGATAGGGACCTAGAGACGTAGCCCAGTGAAGGGGGTGAACTCCATTAACAACTTCTGCATTTGTGACTCTCTTCTGTTGTTCTCATCTTTCAGTTGTTGTTTTCTCATTTCTGTCTAGTTTGCTTTTCATTTCAGTTTACAGTTGTCATTTAATTATGTTAAATGATACTTTATGTGTTGAGAAAATTGACTATGAGAATTCGTAAAACTTTTTAAATGCACACAAGTTGAGATCCGAGAGATCATATTATGGTATCATAGCTAGTTAACTGTTGGTGCTAGTTTGTGAATGCGTACCAGGTCTAAATCTAAGTTTGGTGAAGGAGAATTGGTAGAAGGTAAACCTGAGATTGGCTCGAGGAGGGAATTTTCGAGAACCACCATGTCTTCTCCACGAGGGGAAGAAGAAGGACATACAGGACAGGAAAAGCCTGTTGTTTCCAAAACTGAGTTTTTGGAGGCTTTTATCAGCATGAAAGCTATGATGGAAATTCTACTCGATGAGCGAGCAGAA
>ML797564.1:17980-43248 GCA_009831015.1 Picea engelmannii
GAGATAAGCTGCCACCATTCTAGCGAGTCTTTCACTCTGTATTTTTATAGTCTCTGTACATTTATCTGATTAATAGAAATCGTGTATTACTGTATATATGTGTTTATGGTTGCATCTATAATACATTTCTGTTATATTATTGAATATCTGCAATATCTCTGTGCATTTCTTTATTATATCTCCGCTCTCATTTCGTGCCAAAAATAATCCGGATCAATTGCATATAGGGCA
Organism: Picea engelmannii; assembly: GCA_009831015.1. Taxonomy (NCBI): domain Eukaryota; kingdom Viridiplantae; phylum Streptophyta; class Pinopsida; order Pinales; family Pinaceae; genus Picea; species Picea engelmannii. Next base: position 18,212 of record ML797564.1, read on the forward strand.
GATTCCACTTATGCTGTTAAAAAATATAACAAAAAAGAAGGATGCTAGAGAAATGATCTTTCGGACAACCCAGTCAACTTTTGTAACAGAGTTGCGAGCAGATACAGTAAAGGATCTGGAGAAGCTAGCTAGCTCTACAATTGTTGTGCGTATACATTTACAAAATCATCCTCGCTTTGCTTATATAAATAGCATTCAACAAATTTCTATAGCTGTTAAATATTTTTTTTTGTTTTAAAGGGGAGGGTGGGATGCAGTTGTGTATTATATTGTTCAATGTCTTAATTCCTTTTCTCGCATTCCCAGGTTGAAGGTCTTTTCGTTTCAGCCAATGTGTACTCGACCCCCTTTCAGTCTGTTTGTGCAAAATGCCATTCCGCTGCCTCTGCCACCGCTTTGATAACTAATGATACGATTGTTTGTCTACGATGCGGTGAAAAATGTCCATATATTTATGGACATTGCATCAGTGGTGTTATTCAAACCGTGGGCAACACAACCGTGCACTGTACGATCAGGCAGCCGTTGTTACAAAATGTGCTTTCGGAGTTGGCAGAGTTGTCGTATGAAACATATCTACAGAAAAAGACAAGCAATGTCTACATGCCGCGACAACTTCAGATACAAAGCAAATTCATCTTAAATGAGGACAATGCAATTTTGCATATTCGTTGAAAAGGGGATTTTTTTTTTATATGAAACTTTGAGAGGAAATGAAAATACCTCATGTTTTCTGTAATATTTGTTTATCATCTAGATGAAAGTTCATTTCAATGGAAAACAAATGCGGCGACGTCTTTTCTTTATGTATCAAATTGTTTGGTGCAAAGGTCGATGGATTCTGCTCTATGGAACCTTTTGGGAACTTGCTTGTAGATTGTTTAAAGTATGGTTGGTTCTTGGTTATTTGCTTTGTCTATCAATTTGTATACCCTAGAACTCCATCTGTTCTTTGGAGGACACCAAATAGTATAATTGTTTTTTTTTAGCCAGCTGGGACGCAGACCCACCTGGTAATTTCTATGGCGCTGTAACGCAACGGTACTGTCACTTGCTTTAGCAGATTTTCTTGATCGATGAACTTGGTCAAAGTATTGTTCTGAAATAATTTGAAATCAACGAATATATAGTGTCCGAACTGCGACTGTCCAAACATACAAACAAGAGGCTTTTAAAATACAAATTGGCCATTGTTTTCACATTTTTTCTTATTCGATGAAGTTAGTCAGATTAATATGCTGGAATAATTTGAAATCAACGAATGTTTAGTGTGTGGAATGCAATTGTGCTATCATATGAACAACAAGCCCTTCAAATTTAAATTGGTTCTTGTTATGCTTGTAGTTATAGAATTAAAAAAAAAAATATTTTATTTCCTTGATTCTTTTACAAATAAATGATTTAACATCTTTTAATAATTTAATGTGCCAGCTCTCAAGTCCATAAAGTCCCAATTTTTAGCCCACGAGCCCGAACAAAAGAGGCTCATTTTTCAGCTCGCCAACCCCATAGCCCCCGATAAAAAAAAATCGTTAAATATGAAATACATACGGAATTGTTATGGGACAATAAAAGTGCAATGTTCAATGAACCAACCCAAGTCCTCTTGTCGATTTGTATATGGCGGAAGTCTGGATGCTATTTGTAGTGGAGGGAACAATAAAGACTCTATTTTCAACCCGCCAGGCCGCCAACCCGCGATCCAAAAACTGCCCTAGTAGGGAATGATGATTCTGCATATGCTATATAAAATCTCACTCCATATTTAATATAGAGACTATGTCCACAAGTCCGCTTGTCAATTTGTATATCGCGGAAGTGAAGATGTTATTTGTAGAACACGAAACAATAGATACTTAATTTTAAGCCTGCCAGGTCACGAATCCGCGGTCCAAAAAGTGTTCATGTATGGAATGAGGGATCCACATATGTTCTAGAATAATGTGTTTGTACAACGTGGAACAATAGAGGCCCAATTTCCAACCCGCCAACCCCAGAGCCCCCGATAGAAAAAAATCGATAATTATGAAATTTATTTGGAATCGCTACGGGGAAATAAAAGTCCAATGTTCAACGAAGAAACCTGAGTCCACTTGTGAGTATGCAATGAGGGTTCCACATACTTAATTTTCAGCCCGCCTAGCCGCGAACCCGCGATCCAAAAAATGCCCATCTATGGAATGAGGGATTAGCATATGTTCTAGAACAATACAAATGCACTGTTCATCCAAGAAACTCGCAACTCCTCCTGTCAATTTGTATGTCATGGAAATATGGGTTCTATTTGTAGGAGACAGAACAATAGACACTATTTTCCGCCGGCTAGGCTGCGAACCCACGATCCAAAAACTGCCCAAATATGGAATCAGGAATTCGCATATGTTGTATAAAATCTCATTCCATACTTTATAGAGGCTATGTTCACAAGTCGGCCTGTAAATTTGTATATCGCGGAAGTCTAGGTACTATTTGTAGAACACGAAACAATAGATACTTAATTTTCAGCCCGCCAGGCCGCCAACCCGCAATCCAAAAAGTGCCCAAGTATGGAATGAGGACTTCCCATATGTTCTACAACAATACAAATACAAAGTTCAGCCAAGTAACTCGTAGGTTCGTATATGTTGTAGAACAATGTATTTGTACAATGCGCCACAATAGAGGCTCAAATATGAAATTAGTGATCCGCATACGCGGTGTAAAATCTCATTCCATATTTTATATATAGATTATGTCCACAGGTCCGCGTGTCAATTTGTATATCGTGGAAGTGTGGGTGCTATTTGTAGGATACAGAATAGTAGATACTTAATTTTCAGCCCGCTAGCCCACCCATGATCCAAAAAAGTGCACAAGTATGGAATGAGGGATGCGCATATGTTCTAGAACAAAACAAATGCAATGTTCAACCAAGCAGTCTGTCGCGAGTCCTGTCAATTTGTATGTTGCGGAAATCTCAGTGCTATTTGTAGGACAGGGAACAATAGAGACTCTTTTTTCGACTTGCCATGCTGCAAACCCACGATAAAAAAACTGCTTAAATATGGAAACACAGATCCGCATATGCTCTATAAAATCTCATGTCGATACTTTATATAGAGACTCATCTCCGCAACTCCTGTGTCAATTTGTATATCGCAGAAATCTGGGTGCTATTTGTAGGAGACGGAACAATAGAGTCTCTATTTTTGGCCTGCCAGGCCGTGAATCCACGATCCAAAAACTACACCCAACAAGTATAAACAATTATTTAAATTTTATTCAATATTATTTTTAACGTTTTTAAATGTAAATTTGAAATTTTGGAATTTTGATTTTGTTTATGATAATCCGTCATATACATTTTGCACCCAACAATTCCATTATATACTTATACCTTTTAAATGTAAATTTGGAATTTTGATTTTGTTTATGATAATAAAGGTGAAATTTATTTTAATTTTTCATTTTTCATGTCCAGCTTGTTCCGTGATATACTTTTTGTACCCAACACTTCCGCCATATACATTTTGCATCCAACAATTACAGAGTTGCGGGTTGGCGGAGTCGTGGGTTCACATGTTTCATTTTTCATGTCCAACATATTTCGTGATATACATTTTGCACCGAACACTTCCGTCATATACATTTTGCACCCAACAATTCTGTCATATACTTATACGTTTTTAAATGTAAATTTAGAATTTTGGAATTTTGATTTTGTTTATGATAATAAAGGTGAAATTTATTTTAATTTTTAATTTTTCATGTCTAGCTTATTCCGTGATATACTTTTTGCACCCAACACTTCCACAATATACATTTTTCATGCAACAGGTATAAACAATAATTTAAATTTTATTCTATATTATTTTTAACGTTTTTAAATGTAAATTTGGAATTTTCAAATTTTGATTTTGTTTATGATAATAAATGTGAAATTTATTTTCATTTTTCATTTTTTCATGTCCATCTTGTTTTGTAATATACTTTTTGCACCCAACACTTCCGCCATATACATTTTTCACCCAACAATTACGGAGTTGCGGGTTGGCGGAGTCGTGGGTTCACATGTTTCATTTTTCATGTCCAGCATGTTCTGTGATATACATTTTGCACCCAACACTTTCGTCATATACATTTTACACCCAAGAATTCCGTCATATACATGAGACTGAGTAATTTATAGAATATCAATGAAAAAATGGAAAATAGAAAATGTGAGCCCGCGAACCTTCGTTGATGTACTAGACATTAATACTTTTTGATAAATTTCAAATAAAACTAATTCGGGAATACTATCTTATGCATGGATACCACATGTATTGCAACTTGCAACCCACCCATTTACTTCCATTCATAAACTATAAATTAAATTTATGATATCTATCGTGTAATATTAATATTAATATTAAATACAGTATTAATTATTAATATGTGATAGTGTTTTGTTAAATTTTATTCAATTAATTATTCAAATTTATTTTTATTTTTCATGTCCAGTTTGTTCCGTGATATACATGTTAAGTAAACATTTAAGGCTCTGAGGCATGTAGGTAAACATTTAAGGTTGTCTGAACCGTCCAAGTGCCTCATGTATATGTGGATTTCTCATTCCATACTTTATATAGAGACTATGTCCAGAAGCCTGCTTGTAAATTTGTATATCGCGGAAGTGTAGATGCTATTTGTAGGAAACAAAACAATAGATACTTAATTTTTAGCCCGCCAAGCCGTGAACCCGTGATCCAAAAAGTGCCCAAGTATGGAATGAGGAATCCACATATGTTGTAGAACAATACAAATACAATGTTCAGTCAAGCAACCCATAGGTCCTCCTGTCAATTTGTATATCGCGAAAATGTGGTTTCTATTTGTAGTACAGGGAACGAAGAATCTGCATATGTTCTAGAACAATACAAATGCAATGTTCAACCAAGCAACCTGTAGGTCATGCTGTCAATTTGTATATCATGAAAATCTGCATGCTATTTGTAGGACACAGAACAATATTTAGTATTTTTTCAGCCCACCAGGTTGCGAACCCGCGATAAAAAAAGTGCCTAAGTATGGAATAAGCAATCCACATATGCTGTATAAAATTTCATGTCTATACTTTATATAGAAACTCATCTCTGCAACTGCCGCTGTCAATTTGTATATCGCGGAACTGTGGGTGCTATTTGTAGGGCACAAAACAATAGATACTCAATTTTCAGCCCGCCAGGTCGCAAACGCGCAAAACAAAAAGTGCCAAAGTATGGAATCACAGATTCAGATATGTTCTACTGATGTCCATACTTTATAAAAGTATATGTTTAACCAACCAACCAACAATGTTGAACCAACCAACCCGCAACTCCGCCTACCATTTTGTATCTCGCGGAAGTGTAGGTGCTATTTGTAAGACACAGAACAATAGAGGCTCAATTTTCAGCCCGCTAGGTCGAGAACTCGTCTACCAGGCAGAGGACCATTGGGCCTTCACGTCTCCTAAGTATATCTTCTTCTATTTTTCTTTTGTAACCCGCCTGACCGCTTTCTATATGCAATAATTAATCTTTAATTCTAGTAGCCATCCTGCAACAACCTTTACAGTTGTCATTAATGTTCAGAATTTCGGAGAAGATTTGTCATTAGTACGAATTAAAATAAGATTTGCATACAGGCATGTTATCATTTCCAAGTATTCATTTAAAAGGCGACGCAATATTTTTTTTTTTGTCCACCGACGGGTTGGTGCTTTTAAGAAATTTCTGATTCTTAATGTCTTTTCGTTGTTACCACCACCTTCGCACTTTTTTCTAATTGTGAAATTAGTGAGCTGTGATGGTCACAACTCATTCCACATGACCCCTGGAAATTGTCATTGATCAACGAAAGGCTCAAAGAGATATTCCATTGATACAGATTAAACCAGAGTTTGCAGAGGCTTATATTATCCCTCCCCGATTTTCATTTGAAACATTATCTCTCGCAAACAAAAATTCTTAATAACTTCTAGCGACATTTCTCTCCACACACAGTCAACACATTGGGGCATAATGACCATAGGTTCCACTATTCCAGGGAATATTCTTACTATTCATCTCTCTCCAGCCATGAGCAAAAAACAAGATGGTCCCTTGGTACACCGAGAGATATATTTCAAGCCAAAAAATTTGATTCCAACCTTGGCTGCTCAGAGAACCTGCCCACTTGCGTTCATGCATGTCGCAGAACTTTATGCCATGAATTCCAAGCCAGAAGAAGATGATCTGATGGACGATGATACAACAATGGATGATGGCAATGCAGAAAATATTCCCACTCCTAGGCCCAAATTGAAATGAACCATAATGAACAGACATTCTCGGCTCGGTGATCGCAGTCATGACAACACCAAAAGGAGTTTCATAAAAAAAAATCAGACACTGAACGCAAAAGCCACTTTGCACCGCCAAAGTAAGAATTCCAGAGTTCCAAATTAGTCCGTTCTGGGCAGAAGAGTTTGACTGTAAAGCAATCATATGTTGATTCTTCCAGAGATATATTTCAAGCCAAAAAAGATTTGTTTAACATTTTCGGGTGTCAGGTGCAAAACTTTCGTTGCTGCAACACATTTTCCTACTAGTCATCTCCTTCTGCCCAGAATGGACTAATTTGGGCCTCTGTAATTGCATGTGCAAGCTATACTACTGAATTTTTTTCGACTATGAAGAGACGCTTTCAATTAAGGGTTATTCCACTTGCCCTGCAACCATTTTCGTCTTCTTCCTCAGGAAAAGCTTATGAAAAATATCAATTTCAGCAGAGGATGATTAATCGAGGAGAAAACTCCAAGGATCTTGCATACTATGGAACCCGTGCCTGTGTTTGTCACAAATACCTTCAATGTTTTCAATCGAAGAAGTGGATCCAATTTCTAAGGATATATGTACAATACTCAGTACTTTTCTTATTTTTTTAAATGGATTTGCTATTACAAAATTTTGTCCTTGGACTCTTCGTCTCTGCCACTTTTCTGGGTTTCACGCATGTTCTAATTGCCATACTTTGGTGCTCTCGTACTTCTTTGATCTTCTGTTTACTAATACCAATGTAAAATGTTCCAACAAAATCGTTCTTCTTGTTTCTAGAGATGCAATTATTAAGTTTTAATGCTAATTAGTACAAAACAAAGTTCACTACTTCAGTTGATATGTTACAGTCATGGAATAATGTATCAAGAACATAACTGCGCGCGCACATTGTAATAAAATGTAATCTTCAACAACGCATTCCCTGATAACTAGTAGATCATGATTTTGCAACAATGGGGCTTCTTTGAAACCAATTCGCACTTACGAAAAATGTCTTCCGCCTTTCTATTTTCCCAATTCACACGTTTCCAACCACCGCTTGCCCTTTCTTTAAATTGACCCTCTATTGTTCCCTGTCCCACAACTGCCACCCAGAGTTCCTCCATATAGAAATTGACAGGAGGACCCTGCTGGCTGCATCAACATTGCATCTCTACTTTCCAAGAACCTCCAAACAACATTCATAGCTCTGCTATATACAAATTGACAGATATACAAATTTGCAATCGTTCTTAGATCATGCCCTTTTCCGTATTACAGTTGACCTATCATTCCCTTTTCATGATCTCTTCCGTTTTACACATTTTGCACTCAAAAATTTCGAAACATGAAATTTTACCCTTTTTCGTATTACGGTCCACCTATCATGCCCTTTTCCATGATGCACATTTTTTGCACCGAAAACTTTCAAGAAATACAATTTAACCACCGCTTCCTCGCATATTTACTGGAACTATTGTCAACCTGTTTTGAAGCCCATTTGTCCGCTTTCCATACTTCACCATTTGTTCAAATTTCTTTAGGGAATCATCCCTTTTCCGGGTTGAAGAAATATTCAGTTCATAGTCGTTGTTTCCTGTGTGGCGTCCTTTTGGAATTAGCAGTTGGCAATTATATATAAGATCTTATTTCTACACATGCAATTAGCAATTTCCCTATTCCATACTTAGCCATTTTGCCGAAATTCCGCAAATATACAAAACGATCGCTAAACTCCCACTTCATGATCTATTCCTAACTATCCCTATAACGCTTTTTCGAATCACGTCCAACTGCTTTTGAGAACTTTCCATTCTTTCCTTGCACTTCGTCGTCTTCATCACCTTCACACTTCTCTACAATAAAAGAAAATATAAAGTTATATATATATATATATATATAGACATATCTTGTTTCTAAATATGGAATTACTGGCATTTAATTCTAACAGGTCATCATGTAGAAACCGTATATATTGTCATTGATGGGCGAAAGGGCCGAGGAAATCTCATATTCATGCGCATTAAACCAAAATTTGCGGGGAGATTATATTGTCCCTTCCGAGTGTTCATTTTAAAATCATGAAATCCCTTTCACATTGCGTGGCCTTCACACGTTCAAGAAACCTCCATTCCTTAATTTCTCTTCACCGTACCCGCCACCTTCGCATTTCTAAATATGCAATAAATAAACTTTACTCCTAACAGTTCATCATGCACCACCAATAACGATTGTCATTAATCAACGAAAGGCTCGAGGAGCTTTCCCATTCATAATCATTTAACCAATATTTAGCAAAAAGTTACAGTATTTGTTGTGACTGTTCATTTAAACCATCATCTGCAGAAAAACAACCTTCTCATAAACCTATGGAATCAGTTCTGCATCAGTTTTGTGGAGATACAATGAACATCTTCGGTCGTCACGACCAGAACTTCCACTGGTCTAGGGCATTTTCTTATTACTCAACCTCTGCCGCAGAGAACCAAGTAATTTGGACCTCCAGGATTGATCATGCAGGCTGTGTCCCTAAGGATTTTGACTGTAAGGACTTGGTCTCTTGGTGCGCCGATAAATTTATTGCAGAGAAAAGAATTATTCCACTGCACGACCGCTCTTCTATTTCTTTGTCACCTTACCTCTTCCGGCAGATGATGAAATTGCCCGAGCCAACATTGACGTTCAAAGGAGAAGATTGCAAACAGTTCCTAGCAAAGTATAACAACGGATTGGACCTCTTGCCCCTTTTTTTGGAAAACCTAGATCTAGTTCCTGAATATATTACAAGCATGCAGGTTAGTTCATTTAAAAATCCTTTTCGCAAAATTGCCTGTCTGTTTACAAGAATAACGGGATAGGAATCCACAACTACTGTTTCCCGTATGGCTCTTTACATTTTGTATTTCACAATCAACGAACAAGCCATTTTTTATTGGGGAAGGATAATTTATTATGAAATATCTTCCCAATTGTCAAGCTATAAAAGGGGAAATAAATTTTATATGTCATCCTATTTAGTTTTTGCAATAGCACATTCCTGTCGATTTTCGCAATTGTCTCTGTCCAAGAATGTCAACTATGATTTCCACCCAGTAACGTTCTGGTACCAGGCCTTGTGGAAGCACAAGGATTCCCACTGTTTTTATGAGGTTTTTAATGGCTTCCTCTCTGTTTTCAAACTTTTCTTGTTAGGAGAAAATTCTCCCCGCTTATCTGAACATGCAACTAATTTTTTGGACAAAAAGGGAACAGTGCAACATTTGGATAATTACACTATCATAAGAATTTTTGGCTCCACAGAACAACCTGCTCTCCTTCCATGTCACATTACAGACATAATTTTTATTGCAGAAGTAGCATGTCAATACAACTACTGGTTCCATTTGTTCCAAAGGAAGAAAAAAAAACCAGTTCATTCCTATGCCTTAGAAAATAGGGGAGTTCGTGTTGAAAAACGTCAACAAATTTGACGATTGCGCAACACATTTTAGTATCTCCAACCTCAGATATGCTGAACACATAAAAGGATTCGACCCCTATGATATTTTTAGACAACATTTACATTCACTTGGCCTCGACGATTGTTTTGTAAATAAACACCTACCCAAAAACAGAGATAGTCACGGGCCTACCTCTGATGTCGGTGACGTAGAGACAGTGCAAAGCTGCATCAAATTGTACACGCAATAGGGGAAAGACCCCAGCGACAAGAGTGTTCAATCTGCAAATACCACTAAAAAAAGTACGACATCCCGAAGTGTTCAATCGAGTGGCCCATCACAGCAACAAAGAAACCCAGAATTCTTCAAACGAAGGAGGAGATAACGACCCTCCTCACTCTAAAATTGATAGTTCTCACAAACTTCCAGTGGAGAAGAAGAGAAAAAAAAATGTGGGGCAGGCAGAAGACCCGGAAATTCAAACTAAGAACATGGAAATTGACACTGATCTGGATGCCATGTTCCCCTTCTTTGATCAGCTCGAGGATGCCATCCACCATAGCCATCCAATATACATATCCGTTGCCCAAAATTTTGACAAAGATGAATCCTTCGTGTTCTAGAGTGCTGTTTTTGATAGCCGGAAAAAAAATTGATATTTCAGAAAAAAAAAATGTTAAAAATATCAAAGGCAAATCTTGTTCAGAGGTTGATGTTGCCAACATGCGACCATCCCAAATCTGTCAACTTCACACCGTTATTGGAGAAGTGCTTCATGACTCCATTGAACGCATGGAGACCCACAATGTCAGACTGAAGGACCGAATCAAGGAATTGGAAGACACTTTCTTTCCTATGCCATTGCTTGTCGATCTTTTGGCAATAGCCATGCTTGGCACACCTGCACCTAATGTAAAATCACCCTCCACCTTGCTCGCATCCTATAAAGGATATGTGGAAAACAATATCACAAAAAGAATGGAACTAGTTACCGATGCCTGGAAAATATAACAAGCCATCGCTTCCCTTGGAACCAAGGCACATGGCTTGCTCGAGCTTTTGCAAGCCGAATTAAAAGATGAAGAAAATTTCTTCTTAAAAATGATCATCCCTTTTGGCAAGATTGTCAACAATATGACAGAAACAAAAAGAAGAGAAGAATATCTTCCATCCAAAAACCGGATCGGCCAATTGAATGCATGTTGGAAATAAAAAGTAAACAACATGCGTCTCATTGTTCAGTCATGTGAACAAGTCATATCAAAGAAAGATAAATTATTCACAAAGCTGTCAAATATAGACTTAGCCGGGAAAACAAACAACTTCCAAGACCCCCTCTTAATCCCAAACTCTTTGCCCTTAACTAGAGAAGAGTTCGATAAACATGTTGCTATGTTGACGACCTTCTCTCTGGAAATTTTTTACAACATCCTTCAATTTGATCAATCTCATGTCCATGACTGGCTAGTCAAATATGCAGTACATAATGAGGAAATTCATCAGGATCTCTCTAATATTTTTATCGACTTCCAGGAATTAGAAAATGATCTTTTCAACATCAAGATCCGAAATGAGATCAACGTCACCCCAATGAGAGCGTACATTGAAGAATGGGTTGAAAGACAATTGAAACAGGCTGCCAACGAAAGACAACATATAGTTGCCAGCATTCCAGTAGCCCTGAAGAACATCCTTCAAACCGCAGTTGTCGCCGACATCAATGAAAGGGAAGCCACAATCAAATAGCCAAAGCACTAATATGTACCCTCAATGTAAGTTTACTCATCCCATCTTTCTTTGTTTCTCAACCCAGTTATTCTGATTTCTTAAATAAACATGTATAGGCAAACACTTATACCTTTCCATTTATTTTCTTTTGTAGCTATTGCACTCTATCTTCTTTCCACAATCTTGTTTCTTGTAAATATTTCTCTAATGGTTCGTGGGAGCCCCAATCCCAGTCTACATGACAAACGCATTGAAATTCTAGTTTATATGTAACACACTTTGTTTTTTTTTGTATATTTCAACATTTGTAGTGGTATGTAACAAACTTCTATTTTCTGACTGATTTCAAATAAAAATGCATCTAAACTTTTATATCCTAAAGACTCTACTCTTATCTTTCAACACTCTCTATAACAAATGCATTTATGGAAAATGTTCACAAATACATTAAAATTTTTATATTTCTTATTTCCTATTAATTTTATGTCATCATATATTTTTATCTTTCACCAGTCTACATTAAAAATGCATTTAAATTTCCAAATTTAATCTTGCACTGTCAACAAATTTTTTACTTTCTTATATACTTTCAAAAAAATAAAATGTTTCCTATATACTTTCCAAAATTAGATAGTGCTCGTCCTGCCAACCATCATTTACTTTTTCCCCATCTTTCAAAATATGCACCTTCCACACAACATTTCCCTCATATACATTTTGCACCAAACACTTCGTTTCATTTACACTTTGACCCCATTTTTCAAAATTTGCTTTCTAACCTCCTTTCTACAAATACATATTTCGTATGTATAATTTATTTATTTATGATGACTTTCTATGTCCTAGTTGTAAAAATAACCAATTCGGTAATGCTAAATTTTTTGTGTCCAACAACCATTCAAACATTGATAATTTTTTATATTTTTTCAAGAAAAACTAATTCGGGAATACTATGTTCTGCACGCAAACCACATGTATTTCAACTTTCTAGCAACTTTCTTGTACTAGGTCACATTTACTCCCATACCAAACTCGGAGGGACTGCGTTGCCATGCAACACTTGTTTATTATATGCCACCGATGCTAGATTTTCACATTAGTGTTGAAAGTTTTTTTTATCTTTAAATAAAACGTTTTAATATTTTTCACGTCAAGAGAAAACCAGTACCTCTTGATTAAAGATGGGAAGTTATACATCACCAAGGCATATAAAGATAAATATAATATTTTAATAGTAAGTATTAATCAAGTTAAAAATTTGATTAATTTCAGTAAAAAGTTAAAAATTAGATCATGAAGATAAAAGCATCATTGGAGAGATGTACTAAAGAGATAACATAAAAATTGGAGTTGTTGTTGACATAAAAGGAGTTTTCCATGAGTCTAAATATTTTTTATTTACTTAAAAAATGTCTATAGATTATAGGTTTTTTTTTTTTTTTAATAAACGAAGTAATTATAAATTTCAATGATTGTGTAATTCAATATAAAAAAATTATTTTCATTTTTTTAAATTTTCATATGAAAGTTGGTTGGTATTTAGATTTAGCTTGTTGGATTATATATATATATATATATATTAATTATTAATAATATTATAATTTATTTTTTTATAAATATTTTATATTAATAATTAAAAAAAATTATTTCTATATATTTATAAACCTCTCAACCAGCCAAAACTGCCAAAACCACCTTGTATCTACCTGTCACACTTAAAAAAAAATAAAAAATAAAAAAAATACTAAGAAATATTACAATAACAGGTAAAATACTCATTTGTCAAGTAAAATACAAAATACTACTTTGAGATATTACCCTAATAAACATATTATCGATTATGAGTCCAACATCAATACAGATATTACCAATTATGAGTCTGACATCAATTAGAGATATGACCAACTATGAGTTTGACCTCAATTAAAGATATGACCAACTATGAGTTTGACATCAATTAAAGATATTACCTTCAGTAGCTCACCACCTTTGCATCTTCTACACCACAACATTCTTCAACTTCCTTCTACATTGCTTTCACCGCCTTCGTAATCTCCATCAAACATATAATATGAGCCCATTTGTTGTAGCATCAGAACATTCTTCTGCGGATCATTGGTGAGCTTAAAAACAATTGTTTCATTTACCTTCCTCTCATCCACTAATCCCATTTCTCATGATGAGAGATAAGCTCTTTAGCTCTTCTATGAAATTCGTAACATCAAGACTTAATTTGATAAGCATCTGTTACCGAACGAAGTTAGTGATCACCTTCTCCAACTAATGGATTTGAGGAGCATATATGAGGTTCTAGGAAACATTAAAATGATTGGTATTCTTGTACTTTTTCACCAATGCAACACCATTGTTGAAGATGTTTAGGAATTGCTCATAGATGAGATTTTTCTCCTTTTTAGGCATTCGTAGTTTCGAAAAATATAGCTACTAAAATTTTGGAATAAGGCCTGCGACCAGACCATCAAATCTACTATATGACTTCTTGCAATTAAGGATATCGATCCCGTAAAGGATGTGGTCTCCTACGGTGAGTAGTGGGAATGAAAACATTGTTAAGAAAACAAAATGACTTCTCCCTCGAGTTGTTCTGAACTTCGATATCAATTTTTTTTTCTTTGTAAGTTTTTTCAGTTGCACAGTGGTTTTGCTTTTGGAATATTTTGCAATTCAGTCACATACATATATTTATTTTACGAAGAGAAAATTCTTCGTTCCTTTCAATATTGATATAGTACAAAAGACTAGTTTGTAGCTTGCACGATTCAAAGCCTGACAATGATCATGTGATCTATTATTTTCTTATTTCCTGCTCGTTGTTGTGGATGACTGTCTATCAGTCACATGAGCGGTTGGGTGTTGAATGGTCAGAGAGTGTTAAGAAGTGTACTCCATTGATACACAATATACTCATGTTGTAAGAATGGGATTGGAACTTGAGACTTGCCCATATATTGTGCACAAAAATTATTCTGTAGCCAATATTGAAAATGTTAAACATAGTGGGATTCGATTCCAGGGATCTCCAATATATAAGCTAATCATGTGAAGAAAATGATGCACCAATACGTACCCATCATCAACAACATCTCTGGCATCAAAAATTGTTTTTTATTTTTTTAATTGAACTCAAGTCGATTGCATACCTTCGAAAATCTCATATTCACGACTCCACTCTCCATCTGAGTAGCATTTTACAACCTAAAGTGAAAGCGAACATGTTGAGAATCGAATTCAGGACCTGCCCTTGTCAGCAGAACGCAATTCAATATTGCCAACAAAAATTTTAGACTAAACACATGGTCTGATTACACTTATCTAATACTTTGCACCTTTTCTTTCCTTTCTTTTTCCTCGCCTAACAATTTCTTTCAACTAAAATTAGGATTTTACATGCTTAAGAAAGATGGAATTGAAGCTGCTTTTATCTCTGCACCTAGCTCTGGAGCCTCCACCTTTCCTCTTGGTACAACAACTCCAACCAAGTTAGCTAATTCAACAAATTTTCATGACGCGTACTTAGCTAATTCAACGAATTTGCATGATGAGTACTTAGCCACACATCATGAGAATGTGTGCTTGTAAGCCACACGTCAAGGGATGTATTTTGGATTAGGATCGATAATTGGGTCATTGTCTTGCATAGTGCCTTCTTGAAAGTTAAGAGGTTAGTAATAGTGATGAAATCAAGATCATATTTTTTATGTTATTTAATAGTGGAAAAATGTCACATGATCAATATTCATAAACAAATTTGTGTCGAAGAGACCTTGAGAATTTCCTAGAAAAAATAATGACATGAACAAAGTCAACTCGACAGTTTCTCGGCCCAAAATATTTAAATTGTAGCTCATGTTTCCATGACGCCTACCATTTTGTAAGACCCTTGTTCTCCCCTGTATGTAATTAATCATATTGATGATCACTAAACCATGGCATACAAATATTGTTATTGTATTTTTTTATTATTGAAATGTCAACTAGTTGACTGATGGGTGAAGCCTTAAAAGTAATGGCCATGATACCACTAGAGGAAAGAGTGAGGGAAACTAGAGAGGGGGATCATCATGCTAAGATGACACAATCCTTCTTGTTGAAATATTTGATTTGTGAATAATAAATTATTTCCCTTTATCCTAATTTCAAGGAAAATCAAATAATGAGGGAGGATTGGTGGTTGAGCAACCAACCACCCTCAATGAATGGAAATATGGAGGGTTGATTGAAGTGACAGAAAATATGTCGACCAAAGGATAGAAGGAAAGATCATCATGAATCCATACTATTGACCCACACGTTTCCTTCTAATAGAAGAAAGGGGGATGGGTTGAGAACCTTCCTGTGTGGATCCTGCAAGAGAAACAAATGAGTGCATACAACAAAAGGAGAGGGATAAGAGACAGATGAAATGCGAGTTTGTGGTGTGAAGGAGAGTGACCTTCACATGCAAATCTTCCCGAGAACTTGAGAAAGATTCCCTGGTGGTATCATGGCTTGGCATAGGGGTGGCTTGTTGCCGAAGTCACTGAGAAAGTAGAGCCTGTGGTTGGGAGGAAAGGAAAACACCCACAGTCAGTTGACTGATTAACTTCTTCTTTGAATAAATAAGAAACTCATATACTCTGTGTAATATAAATAAATTGTATGGTGGATGTCTATATTGTAATTATGAATATGAATGCCAGACTTATGGGCTTGGTTATGCCTCCATTGGGAGACCTTTGTACTTGTATGAAATGCATCTATATGGAATCTCATGTGTGTTTCATACATGAGCAAGAGGACCCTGCATCTTACCTTGAATGCTTAATTCACTGTACAAATGGTTCCTCCTGATTGAGCAGTGACATAATAATGATTGCAGTGTTTTACATGTGAAAAGATAACCAGACATATAAACTAAGAGATAAATGAGAGGTTTGAGAGGAAGGAAGTGTTATAATATTCATCCTCGAAGGGACGATACCTTAATTATAATAGTGACTCGAGGGAGGCTAGGGAGGGATTTTAAGACTGAGATATCTCTTGGGCTCAGAGAAAGCGATGACTCTAAGTCCTTGAATGGTCACAGGATTTAAACCCTTACTAGAAGGAGTGGGCAGAGGTACCCCAAGATAGGTATTGGAATGTCTTAATGCCTAGGGGAGGTCTCTATGTAATTCAAAGAGCCTTAATTTTTCTGTGGAATCCTCAGTCCTCGTATGGAAAACTTGTGGAACACAAACCTCCACCTAAGTGGCGAAGAGGGAATGCCTTAGTGGTTTTCAAAGCAAGGTGAGAGTTCTTGAAAGCATGATAAGCCTTAGAAAGAACTTGGAAGAAATTATTGAGAGTTTAAGTTCTGAATCGAATTGCTAATCAAAGGATAACCCATATTTTAAGCCTGAGTTAAGGACAATCGTTGATCCCCCGGGGTATCGATGTAACACACTCGACCCCCTATGTGTCCCTTTAAGGGATGGGGTATTGTAATTATCACTTTTCTTAGCTATATCAATCCCCTCTCTTACAACGTCATTGTATTTTTCTCATCAAGAGCTTTCCAATGATGGTTATTTCGCTCAAAATTGAGTCCTAAATCAAAAGTTATGGATTTTCTAAAGTTCCTTGGTCTTCAACTTATATATTGTTGACACGTGGCATTGACGTGACACCTCGACACATTCGTTGTCCAACATGATGACTATGTTGCACCTACGTGGCGCCTGTAAAATTATTCCACCAAGTGAGTCTGCTCCACATAGAACCATCAAAGCTATTGTTTAGACTCTTTACTAGTACTCTCATGACCTACCTCTGATGGATATGGTATCAAAGAATATTTCCCTTCAATGCCATCCGTTCGGAGCTAGAACGACTCAAGCAGTTTCCTTACTCCGAGACCAAGGTATTGAGGAATATACCCTTCTCCCTAATGGACAATCATAAGTGTAAGTCACAATCACCCAATAGACTGTTGGGATTGATTTGGAGCCTAAGGTTCGTCCTAAAGGTATACTCCACTCGACTTATCCACTTATGGGTAAGTGACACTTATCACTCTAAAATGACTCCACCTACCCCACTGACAAGCCATGTTAGCCATGAAGTTAAACTTTTGTCTCATAACTTATACATGGCTCACAGAAAATCAATGACTATCATTCCCTCTCTCCATTTTTCGATCTATGGTTGAGATCTTTCCTCCATCAAACTCACACATCTAGTCCTTCGAAGGATTTCTACGAATCCATCAATATCTTACTCCGAAAGTAGTCAATGCTGGGTCAGATAGGCTCACGTTCAATCTCTCCAGCTAATCAACTATTGATGTACATCTTTTCCTCGATGTTCCCCATCAGATCTCACCCTTCCAACTTACTTATGGGAATTGCAATGATCAATGACAGATAATTCATCCCCTCCACTTACAGATATACAACCCATACTGGCTGGAATTTGGGATTTTTTTTTTGGATTTATTCTCACGGTTCATGAGATTTTCTTCCAAAGGTCTCAGTTCGACAGATTTATTTTCAGAGTCCTTTTCCACAACGTCCGAGGGATCTCTCCGAAACCAAAACCTTGACTTCCCACCGATCAACGGTCACGATCTCTTCGGATCAACGGTTGAGGACCTTCACTAACCTACATTGGGTTTATAGAGTCATACTATCCACTCTAAAGACTTAGCCATTTTTTGAGCCTTACTAGACTTTGATTCCTGATTCTAGAGGACTCTATATGGTATCGAGCTTCTACTATCTATCGAAATTAAGGTTAAGGCCTCACATTTGTTGCAAACTCTCCATACAGGGAACATATAGGGTTTTCGGACAGGTAGCATTTTACACTCATTCATTTTTACAATTTAACCAAACATTAGTGTACATCACAACATGGTTCATCCTAATGCTTTCAAGACATATGATAAGTATACAAACAATCCCTTGGATTTAAACATTTATATGCATTAACACACAACTATTATATTATTAAGAATTCACATAAGTCATTCACAGTTAGTTCAATACATATGAACACTTATCTGATAAATGAATGATCCAATCCAATTGACTGAGAGAGGACGCATTTCCTCCCGACCTTAGGCCTTTTTGTAGAGTCACTTCCTACAACATGCCACCTTCGATACAAGTCATGATACCACCAAGGAAATTGACTCAGCAGGGCTCCAAGTGTGCGATGATCCGAGAAGGTTACTCTCCCCCCTCTCACATAGTAGAAGTTGCCACTTCCCACTGAGCTCTGGGTGTCTACAGGTTTATTATGTGGTTTCTCAACTTTATTTACTTTTCACAAGGGAGTCCCTTATCTGATTAACATTCCCTTAGCAACCTCCCCTTACGAGTGTTGGTTTTTGTCCAGTAAGCACCAAGATGCAACCCACTATTTCTCTAGTTTGGGGATTTGGGTCATCTCTGTTCAGGGTGATCATCATCAACTTGGACAAGCTTCCTATTTTCTTCCATAAAGCTATCATTTTCTTTCTTAATCAATGCATTTGCGCTTCTACGCTCCTTTTCTCGTCTCTCCACCCTTTCTCATCTCTGCTCATCTAAGTTTCTCCATTCCCTTGGGCTCTCTGTTGAATCCCCGCAGATGTAAATTGCAGTCCACCCTTTTCCAATCTGAAGGGGAAGTTTGTGGTATGTTCCTATCAATCATTCAATTGTACATTCTTTCTATGCATGGGCCAATTGCAATAGTCATTACTACCCAACCACCTTTTTGACCTTCTCTTTAATGTTCATGTGGTCTCTTCCATCTGTTTGGTGTGTTGGTGGTGAAATCATCATGTTTGTAAGCATAGATAAGTTTGTTGTGCAAGCTTCCTATTTTCTTCACTTATGCATCTCATCTTCATTTCACTCAACCATCCCATTAGTCCTCTACTTCATCAATTTCCTCTGGTGTATCATGGCCAGTACTTGTCAAGGTTGTTCCCTCTCAGTTAGAAGTTTGGTGTTTATATTAAATCAAAACACAATTGCATGTGTCATATTATTAACATATGAAGTTTGTGCATAATTACAATATTGGGAGAAAACAGGGTGTTACATTCCCCTCCTCCTTAATGAAACATTGTCCTCAATGTTTAAAACACCATGTTTTTTTTACAATTATACAATAAACAAAAATGAGTATGCCGATCTCATAGCATCTTCGAGTGCCCATGTAGCTTCATCAGCTCCAAAATGATTCTGTTGCACCTTGACCTGCGCGATGGCTCGGTTTCAGAGCATCGTTTCTTTCCTATCTAGGATGCATTTGGGCTTTGGATGGAATTCTCCTTCTGGTTCCACCTGTATTGCATTCCAATCAATAATGTGAATAAAATCATGCACATATTTCTTTAACAAAGACACATGGAATACATTATGTGCTATAATAGTAGGTGGTAAAGCAAGTCTGTATGCTACTGGTCCTATTCTCTCTAGGATTTCAAATGGTCCATAGTATCAAGGAGCCAATTTAGCACACATCCCCACTTTCAGGGAAATTCTCTTGGGTCTCACCTAGAGATACACATGGTCTCGTATTTTGAACTCTTTGGAACTCTTTGGGGGTTCTCTTTCTATCAACATAAAAAAAATTTCTATCTTGGGAAATTTTCAGATTCTTTCTTATATGAACCATGGCTTGCTCCATTTCCCTTAGTAATTCAGGTTAAATTTGTCCATTGGACTATCCCAACTAATTGGAACTCTGCACTTCCTACCATACAGAGCTTCAAATGGGCTTGTTAGCACTTGGTAAATTTCCTAGAGGTTGAAAAAGAAGAAATCTACAAAGGTAACCTTAACCAACCGCTTTGAAAGCTGGGATCTAGCCCTTCCAGCTTCAGAGAGGGATCTCTCTATATGATTTAACTTTGTTTTTAATTTCAGATATTAGGCTAGGTAAATAAACTGTTGGTTTTGTTGTAAAAGAGTTTTTGAAGTTGGTTGAGATGGTCTACACATCCATTGGGCTATGGGGTCTGTGTTTAATTAGATATGAGATACAACCAGAAACGCCAAAGAAGACCTTCACAGGGCAAGATAATACACTCACTGGATCTTTAGTAATTAAGATGATGGACAGAAGAAAAGACAAGAAAATAACTTCAACTACCAAGCAGTTAAGAATTTCTTAATTGAAGATATTAGAAGATAAACATTAAAATCTTTTAGAATCGGAAACAGGGTATCAAAGATAAATCCTGAAACATTACGCTATTCATAAATATTAGTCCCAGAAAAAAAATGATTACAGAGAAAGAAAAACATTCAACTTAGAAAATCAACATCACCAGCGAACATACGCAAGAATCCTGTAAAAGTGCCTCTTCTTTATTAATGGCAGATCTCTTAAAAAATCTTACAGTTTGATAGAAATAGGGTGTGCGAATCAACAACCCCCAATACTTCGAGAATTGAAGTATTTATAATTCAAATTACAAACATTCCTGTCATAATTGATCAGGACGTGCTCATTCTATTTTTAGTCTAACTACTTTAACTAATCAAAAACTGTTTGATGACTCAGTACAACCGCATGCGAAAATTTCTGGGGTAGGCCGTTGGCGAGGTGCCTTCGCAACCTCTTCTGACTGGACAGGTCACTGGATAGTGACAACTCATCAGCTAATCGAGTAGATCACAAAGTTCTTCCCATCGGAGATGATTTGGCACTGTGACTTTAAGTAATCTCCGATACACTTCATACATGTCTGTATACTTAGCAAATGTAGGCTTGATGATGAATATGTGTTTAATCTCGTCTTGGATACCAATATCCAACTCCAGGGCATCCATGAATGCTTTACCTGTGATGCTCCCTTGTATCCCTGCAAACTTGGAATTGTCCTTAGACACTTCAGCCAATCTCTTCTTGTAGTCAGGGAGTGTCATTAGTTTGTCATTAATGACTTTCAGACCAGGTAGGCCTTTCTTTTGGAGAGATTCAATCTTATAGAAGAACTTATGCACTCCTTGATCCATGACTTGAACCTTTTCCTCAAGATGAAGCATTAGACCTCTCTTGGTTAAGACCCTTTTTACTTCAAGTATAGTCTCAGTTCTGTCCTCGATTTTTAGTTCTTCAAGTTCCTCTCTGGTCTTGGAATTCATGAACCTGATGATCTCATTGGCTTGTGTTGGCATGTCTCCCAGCTCCACTCTGATTTTCTCAACGACCTGTTTGCTTCTTTGGAGCAACTCATTTTGTTCAAACATGATTTGAATCATTGGCCAGATTTCATTGATGGACTTGGTGATATCTGTCCATACAATCTCTTTGACCTCAGCCAAAGTCTTCCCTGCCATTGTCTTCCTTTGGAGCTACTGTAACTCCTTCCTGATTTGTTCATTCACCTACTTTTCTTTAGATAGGCTTGTCTGGAAAGAAGTTTTGAGCTCTTGGAGGTTCTCCACTTCTTTCTTAAGCCTGCTGATCTCTGACTCTTGCAGGTTCATCCTCTCCATGGACTTGGCAAGGTCTGTTGTTCCTTCTGGTAGTGGCACGGATGTTGCAGATGGAATGGCTGTCACTATTGCTGTGCTCAAACCTGCAATTGGGATTGCACTCAATGGAATTACTTCCATTGGCTTCGTCTGCTCTTTCTCCTTTAGCAGTCTCTCCATCTCAGCCTCCATCTCTTTTAGCTGATCATTCTACTCCATGAGTAACTTTAACATCTCATCCTTTTCACCTTCCTTTTCTGCTATCTCCTTGGCCTGTGAGTCCTCTGTGGGAGGGAGTTTCAGTTGTTTTCTTAAGGACGTGATGTTAACATTTTTCTTTTCTATCATCTCTTCAGCAACCTTGACATTCACAGGGTCATAACCAATTTTGAGGACCAGCTCCTCCAGCGTCTTGATTCTGTTGTCTTTCGCGAAAGATGATATTTTCTCCAGCTTGAGTTGGGTCTAAGCATTGCTCAAAGACACTTGAAACTTTGTTGCAGAAGCTGAAGCATGAGCCAATGTGTGAAAAACCATCTCCCCTGTTTGTTTATGCAGATCCATCTGATCTTTCGGATGCACGTCCTTTGCCTGGAACTCGAAAGTGGCCCTTTTGTAATCTGAGATCACCTTGGGATCCGGTACCTGTGCTTGTAGATAAGCCATATGCATCCTACCCTTTTCTGTGTCAAATGCCGAAAGAAGCCTATGCTGAGTTGTGGAAGACTGCTTCCGAAACTGGGCATAATTTCTGCTAGTGAGGGTTTGGTTCTTCTTCTTGATCAATTCATATTTCTCGAAAATGCCCAACTTGGGCCCAGTTTTTCTTCGTGGCGTATCCATGGGAGAATATGTGGATTTCTTCGGTATTGCTGTTGTGATTTCTTTAAGTTGGCTCGAACCGAAAGGTAGAGTGACTGGCTTGACCCCTGTGGTAGTTACTGTGGTAGTCAGGACTTCTCGTTCTATTGTCGTGCCAAGCGTTGAAACTGTCTTTGGCCTCTTGGTGTGCATATTGAACTCCTCTGATGACACCTCTCTTACAGGAGGAGATGACTCCTGTCGGGGCCTCTTCTCCTTGGGGACCTAGGGCATGGTAGTGGGTGGCACACTCGTCGAGGGCACCTGTTGTTCCACTTCAACTTGTTGTTCCACGTCTATCAAAGTATCAGGCATCCAAACCGTTTGATTTGCAAATTTCTCGATCTATGGCTTGGACTCATGAGCATATGGGACATTCTTATTTTTCACTCTCATTTCCGAAATGATCCCGCATGGATCATAGTGCCAGGTGAAACTTGTAAAGAATTTCATCTCCTTTAACATTATGTCCGCTTCCTCCCCTGCGCCTCGACTATTGCAGATGAAAGAACCAATCTGCCCCTTGATCCGCAATTGCCGCTTCTTCTTCAGGGAAACAAAGTGAATATCATCTGAATTCATTATCTACCTAATATATTCTAATGCAAAAATTCTTACCGGTACATATCTCGACAGCTTGTAGGGTGCCAATTCGCACCCGAAAACTCTGATCTCAGTGTGATTTTGATACAAGAACTAGTCTCATGTCTTTGCATTGTCCGAGAGGTGTAGAATCCTCTGGACCTCTTCATTTATTCGTGGCTCAGGCCTGCCGCTCAACATGCTTACCACCGGGTGATAGAACAGATCAATAAAAACCTTGAAGCTGTACTCTGTGGAGTTATGCTTCAGGAGAGAAGTCCATGCAGTGACTGGTTGGGGCCTTCCGTCTGCGTCCATCTTCTGCATGGAGAAACTGAATCTGTCAGCTTGAAAATAAACGAACATATATGCCATTATAGAAGAATATCTGAACATCCCCTCTGTGCCAAAATTCACAAATTGTTCGTGAATATTATCGGCCAAGAAGGTGTTGTAGTCGAACTGCATTGTGGGCTTTTCATCGTTTGAGAAAATGGACAGAAAACACAGGATGGGCTCGTCTACCCATTGGTCAGAATAGTAACCAAGCAGGGCACACAGGGAAGAAATGATTTGATTTCCTTTGGTGGAGAACATGGAAGAAGGGTAAGGGGGGTTGGTGGAAGGGAGTTGAGCAGAAGTGGGGAGAAAAAGCTAAAAAATCTGAGCTCTCTGAGGAAAGGTCATTTTCTGATATAACTCAGTGAGGATTTGTAAATTAAATGGGGATGCAGATTCAGCACGGTGTATTTGCATCATCTGGTCAATATCTTCGGGGGTGATGAAAAAGAGGACGTCTCCAGACGAAGAAACGATGGCTTTCTGGTCGGGGACGTAATGGGCTTGGCATTTGAGGGCGAATTCTGGGAAATGATGAATCTAGGGAAAGAGATACAGGGGCAAATTGGACTCCCAGAGTCCAATTTCGTCGCTCTAGTCCAGGAACACCTCCCGAAGCCATGAATGAAGATTTGAAAAGTCGAAATCGCAAATGGTGTCTGCGACCAATCGATCTTTATCGACCAAGGTAATTTTGTCTAAGTCGACAGGAGGAGGAAGAAAATGATTCTCTTCTCCTTCCGCTTGTCTTGGCTTTGACACCATTTCAACAACTGTACCTGCAATAAAATGATGTTAGTGGGGAATACTGACTGTAGGTGAAGGTGGCGGAAAAGCAATGGAGGTGTAAGAGTAAAATTTTCTGGTGTGATGGATGAATAGTGCATGAAGAGAGAAAACGATAGTTTTATTTAAAACTGGGTCGGTTGGATGTGGGAAAACGGTCAGCATGACAACAGGTATATTATCCAGTTATTAATGGACAACGAGCCACTTGGGGGTGATATGGCAAGTGACGGTGGCCAAAACATATGGAGGGTTGATGTGGTTTCTAGGGATTGGCAGTGATGGGAAGTGAAAGTCGCCATAAGGGGTTGATCATGAGTGTAAAGGGTAAAGGCCTGACAGCAGGGACTGACAATAGTTATGGAATGTGACACGACCCTGAGAACAAGTGGGACAAGTGGACTCAGTGGAGAATGACATCCATGAGTGACGGACTGTCAGATAGCATGTGAGGGATGTGACTTGAGAACCAATAGACCGATGCCACAAATGACTAGGGGCCCGCCGAAGGGAAATATCTATTTCGGACCCCCCCCCCCCCC
>ML797564.1:43360-53906 GCA_009831015.1 Picea engelmannii
CTCCGTTAAAGGCAGAACGGGCGGGGGGGTCCGGAATCCAATGTGGGACGTGGATTCACGCGATCTTTTCTGGACCGTCCAGATTTGCGTAAATATTATCACCAATTCCGGACCCCCCCGATTAAAAGAAAAACACTAGGGGGGTTCCAGAATGATCTGTGAGCCATTGATCGAAGCTTCGTGATCTGGACCATTGGAAAGTGAATGTAACATAAATCATGAGCGGAGAAATATGAGCTTGGGGAAAAACTTAGGATAAACAATTTTATGGGTTTTTCTTCAAATTTCAAAGAGATACAACCATGGGGTTTCGAACAAACTATTCTTAGGCATTTGGGACATGGTGTAACATCTTTATTAATCTGTTTTCATGGGGGGTGAAGCGAAAGAAACAACTAACCTACATGTTAATCCTATCTTCCTAGGACAATTAACCCAGATTAAACTGTTGGGTTAAGAAATTACTCTACCTAAGGGCTATCTGACCAGGATTAGACAATCTAGTCAAATTTATTCACTAATCTAACCTAATGTCTATCTGACCAGGATTAGACAGTCTGGTCAAATTTATTCACTAACCTATCAACATTGAAAATTTAAAAGAACTTGGTCATGCTTGAAAGGTATGACCAAGTTACTATTATTTCATGGGGCTTTTGTTTCAATTATTTTATGCCCTCTTTTCTTTTTCTTTTTCTTTTTTGTAAAATGAAAAATCAGTTGCCAATAAAAACACTAGATACAGATAATATCCATAATATCCAAGTCATAAGTTGATTCCCATAATTTATGGGGTGATAACAACGGCTCCACCTGGGGATGTTACTTGCCCTGTTAAGTGCCAAGAATCCAGTTTCCTGTCATTCTGAACATATCTGTCTAGTAGCCTTTATTGGTCTTATTCTAAGGAAAATTTTGAAAAACAGTGATCAGCAGCCTAGGGCCTTCTCTTTGGGCTTCAACCAACTAACCAATGTTCCTCACTCAGAAAATGCAAGTAAAGACTGAAAATTAAAACTGGTATGTACAATGGAGAGTGAGTTCTTCAAATCTCTTACTGAGGTGGGACATAATGTTTCAGCATTCTGCCATTCACAGGTGCTCCTGGCAGATCTGACCCATCGACATTGTTTAGCAAAAAAACAGTATTTCCTCTGAAAGCTTGGATCATGTAGGGCCCTGTCCACAAATTGTCAAATTTCCCATGCTTTCCCTTGTCCTCATTCCTGACATCCCATCTCAACACCAGGTCTCCCAGTTCAAAATCATCCTCCTTGGTTCATTTTTCA
The DNA here is from genome assembly GCA_009831015.1 of Picea engelmannii. Classification (NCBI taxonomy): domain Eukaryota; kingdom Viridiplantae; phylum Streptophyta; class Pinopsida; order Pinales; family Pinaceae; genus Picea; species Picea engelmannii. Next base: position 44,650 of record ML797564.1, read on the forward strand.
AAGACCTTCTTGATGTTCTCTTGGATGACCTGTGTTTTGTTGAAAACATCCTCTCTAGTCTGTTGCAAATGAATCATTTGATTGATTCGTCTCTGGGAGTCATTTGGCTCATCTTGTATCTCCTGAAGTAACTTCATGACAGGGACTCCCAAAGAAGTTGGGAAAACAGCCTCAGTACCATAGACCAACTGGTATGGTGACATACCAATTGACCTTTTGGTGGTCAGTCTATCTGCCCATAAAGCAAAAACTAGCTTATCATGCCATGACTTTTTGTTCTCCTGCAATGTTTTCTTGATGATATTTACCAAAGTTTTGTTTGAGGACTCTGCCAACCCATTCCCCTGAGGGTAGTAGGCTGTGGAATGCCCCAATCCAATGTGGTAACGGTTGCAGAAATCTATGAGTTTCTTCGACCGAAAGGCAACTGCATTGTCAGTAATGATCTTTCTAGGACAACCAAAACGAGACAAAATATTATTTTCAAGAAATTTGATAATAACAGAGTCAGTGGATTGCCTGCTTGGTACCACCTCGATCCATTTGGTAAAATAATCAGTGGCAGTAAGAATCCACCTATGTTGGCCTAAAGACAAAGGGTGTATTTCTCCAATGAAGTCGAGTCCCCATTGCTGGAAAGGAGCCTCGACTGAAATTGGTTTAAGAGGTAGGGGAAGGAGTTTCCTTTTACCCTCAAACAGTTGACACTGGTGATAGGCTGTTACTTTCTGATGTACGTCGACAAACATGGTGGGCCAGTAAAATCTAGCTCTGAGTATTTTGTTGGCTGTAACCTTCCAATTCAAATGGCCACCACATTCTCCTGCATGAAACTCCTGCAACACTTTATCAACTTCATCTTTCAGTAAACAATTTAAAAGAATACCTGCAGGGTCTTTCCAATACAAATTTCCTTTTAAAATACAGAATTTTAATGCCTTCAACTTTAAAAATCTAGCTTTAGTTTTAGTTAAACCAGGGGGACCTTGTAAATTTTGTAGAACAAATATAAGGTCTGCATACCATGGAGAGTTGAGAAAAACCTCTCTAACGTTTGGAGTCGCCATCTCGCCCTGTTCGTTTTCCACATCTAGAAAATTAATGTCAAGAGCCTAAAAGTTAGATTCAGCCATCAATTTGGCAAGGCCTTGGCCTTTGATCAGTTTTGTGGGCTTAATTTTTATGTCATATTCTAGAATAACTGCAATCCACTTTCCCCTTCCCCCATCAGGGTTGTCTTGTGTCAAGATATCTTTTACTACCGCGTTTGGAACATAAGCTATGATGTGGGAATGAAGAATATAGACCCTGAAATCCTTTATAGCCTTTACCAAAGCAAAAGCATGCTTCTCCATAATATTGTAGTTCAGGGTAGCATCTCTTAAAGATTTGTTGAAGAAAGCTATGGGTTGTTCATACCCTTCACTGTTCTTCTGCAGTAGTACCGCTGCTATAGTATGTTCAGATGCAAAAGAAAAAAGAAAGAAATCTTTAGTGAAATCAAGACTAATCAAAACTGGGGCTTCTGTGAGTGCTCGTTTGACTTGTTCGAAGGATTGTCTGGACTCAGAGTCCCATTTTATTTTTGCGTCCTTTTTTAGCATGTTTGTAATGTTTCGGAGTAGCTCGGCCAGATTAGGAATGAATCTTCGAAGAAAGTTAATTTTCCCTATAAAAGACTGTATTTCTTTGAGGTTTCTTGGGTGTTCTAACTTTAGTATGGCCTCGATTCTGCTAGGGTCGATTTTGATTCCCTCTTTAGAGATGATATGTCCCAACAGTTTACCCTCTTCTAACCCAAAAAGACACTTCTTGGGATTCAAAGAAATCCCGAACCTTCTACACTTTTCTAAAACTCATCTAAGGTGTCGTAGGTGTTCATCATCAGATTGGGAAAACACAGTCACATCATCTAGATAAACGACAATAAACTTACCTGACTCTTCTACGAAGGCGATATCCATTGCCCTCTGGAAGGTGGCTCCTGCGTTCATCAGACCAAAAGGCATCTTCACATACATGAAAGTGCCCCATGGTGTGGTGAAAGAGGTTTTTTCTTGGTCGTCTGGGTGAACTAGGACCTGGTTGTAACTCGAGAAACCATCTAGCAGAGAAATTCGACTGGACCCGACCACCCTTTGTAGGAGGTGATCCATTTTAGGCAAGGGGTAATTATCCTTCAGGGATGCTTTGTTTAGATTTCGAAAATCTATGTAGAGTCTGATTTCCCCGGTTTTCTTACGTGTAGGGACTAAATTAGAAACCCACTTAGAGAAATGTAGTGGGACTATGATCTTGGCATCGTACATCTTCTTGATCTCTTTTTCTATCAGGGGAAGAAACTTGGGATTTATTCTCCTAAGTTTCTGCCTAAACGGTTTCTGGTCTTCCTTTATGGGAATCCTGTGTTGTATGATGCTGGTATCATAGGCTTTCAAATCTTCATAGCCCCAGGCAAAAACGTATGAATATTCTTTGAATAGATCAATGTATTTAAGCTTTTGTTCTGGGGGTAAAGATTTGGATAGTTTGACCATCCTAGGCTTAACTTCAGTTCCTATATTGCAGTCCTCTACCTCTTGCCCATGGGCTTCTATTTTTGGTTTCTTAGCTACATCGTCATTGTCGAACAGATCTTCTAAAGGGACAAGCCCTCTAGGTAAAACATTGCTTTTCAATTGTAAAACATCGGCATCCATTTCGTCATCCCCTAACTCTCCTGAATCTACTGTATCTTCTGTATCTACCGTATTTACAGTATTCACACTATCTACTTCAAACTCAGAATTATTTACATTCTCGTTTTCATTTTCTAAATCTATGTTTGTACATTCAAAATCGTTCTTGCATTGCAGAAAATCCTCTATCTGATCATCATTTCCAAACACTTTCCAGTACCTGATATTATCGGGAACCGCCGGTCTGCATTTCACCTCAACAGTGTATGGGCGAGTTTGGCGGAAAGGAATCTTGCATGAAGCTGCTGACGTAGCTAATCCGTCGGCCAGAATATTCTTCCCTCTCGGCATTACCTGCAAGTCAACTTCATTAAAACACTTCAAAGCATCAAGAATAGCATTCCTGTAGGCTCTGAGGCGCGGGTGTTTAGCAATATACTCACCTTTGATTTGTTTGATTATTAATTCAGAGTCACCCCTTACCATTATTTGCTTAGCACCAACTTTTTTCAACAGCTTCAGACCAAGCATTAAAGCTTCGTACTCGGCGATGTTGTTAGTGCATTGGAAATTTAATTTATAGGAATGATTTTCTGAATACCTGTTTCGATGGTTATGCAACCAGACTCCAGCTCCTGCTCCTTCTTTACTCACAGCTCCATCAAAATCCATACTCCAGAAATCGGCAGGGAACTCTTCGGTTATCACATTCTTCATCTTAGCTACCTCACCATTTTCTGGGCCTACATCTTGGCCAGATACATCTTCCATCAGCTGAATATCTGGCTCTTCCGTATCACCATCATTGTACAAGATGAACGAATCTAAATCGGAATGAGCAGAGTAAAGGGGGTAATTGTGAGGTTTCTCTTGGCTACTGACCATGTACTTCATCAGTGTTTCTCTGTATAACCTCCTCTGTTGTCCAAACACTGGGATAGTGGCATAAGACATATCCAGCTGTAGGGTTCCTTTCAACTTAGCTCCCCAAGATCGGGATAGCAACATACCATACTTTGGAGGGATGTCTGCAACCACCACATCCATTACCATGATTTTCGAAGGGATCTGAACCAGGGTGATGCACAAATCTTTAATCAAACCAATACATTTGACTTTGCTGGAGTCAAACGAGTGTAGATCTTTGTAAGGCCTAGTGACCTCCAATCCTATTTTTTCCATTACTGCTTTAGGCATCAGATTATGTGAGGCACCTGAATCCAGCATGGCGTTATGCAATATCAAATCGTGTATGTTCAAACTGATGTAAAAGGGAGCTACATCACCGGTATCATCTCGACCATTTACTTCAGGTCTGAAAAGGAGTTCGGGATGATCATCAGTAAGGTTCACAGAGTCTGAATGAGTCACTAATACAATAGTCAAGGCCTTGGTGCCTATGTCAGGTTCAATGGCTAACGCTTTTAGTACCTGTGAACGATAACCGCCTCTTCTCATCAACTCTGTAAGTGGGATAGGAATTTTTATTTTGGCCAATTCTCCCTCCAGGCTAAAAGGTGTCAGAGCTCGGGCCTGACTCATTGATTCTGGTTGGTCCATCATAGTCTTCTGCTCAGAAGTACCGGGTGGATTAATAGGTTAAACTTCAGGATGTGCTGGTCTTTTCAGAATGGTGATGTTTTTCTTCATAGGGGTGTCAGCTTTACTTTTCTCAGAAGCCTTCTCAGCAGTTGTCTTCTCAGGAGTTTTCTCAGTCTCAGCTACCTTCTGCGTTTCGACCGTCTTTTTCGAGGGATTTCCTTCTGTCTTCTTACTTCGCAGATTGTATTGATGGTGCACCTCCAAAATAGCGTTTTCAAAGGCTTGTTGTTACGCATCTTTGGCTTCCTCACTTACCTTAGTTTGATTTAGCAGAAAGAGTTTCTTCTCTTCTTGGGTGAGGGAAATGGCCTCATTATCATGAATGCCCATCAGGTTAATGTGAGTGTCTTCCAATTATTCAATCACCTCTCCCCCTTCTTCAGCATAGTTTTCCTGTAGAGGAGGTTTGATCGGCTGATCTGGGCCTCTCTGCTATCTTTGATCTCTAGGATCTCTCTGTCTAATCTCAGGAGTGTTTCTCCTGAAATTGGGGTTCTGAATCTGGGGAGCAGGTGCATTGTCCCTTGGAGGGTTTCTTTCGGATAAATTCATTCTTTCCATCATTAATTCCACCGTTCAGGCCAAAGAATCTAGCTTGGAATCTGTAGTCGACGTGGAAGGTTCTTCTTTGATCGTGACTCTCCTTTCTATCCTTTGACATGCCCTTTTCGCCAACAGATTAGCCTCCACACTAATAGCACTTTTCTTCATGTCTTCAAGGGTAGCGGCATTTCTCTCTCTTAATTGATATGACATGTCAGCATCAAATCCATTAGGGAATTTAATTAATACCAAACCCTGGGGAGGTTTGATTTCAGTTGGGATTGCATTATACAAGTTGTTAAAACGGGTGCAATAATCTTGTACCGTCTCACCTTGATTTATTTTTATATTCTCGTATTCTGACAGTATCTGGAGAGGGTTTTTCTTTACCTCCCATCTGTCAAAAAAACTTCTTTGAAACACGACAAGGTCAGGGATTGATGCGGCGGGTAAAGCTTTGAACCATTTCTTGACGTCTCCTGTCAGACTCTGGGAGAAAAGTCTCATTTGAACGTCGACTTTGTCAACTTCTTGCAAATCAAAGTAGTTGTTCATTTTATCCACATGTTGTGCGTTTAAAGTTCCGATTGCATCGAACTGTAGAAGTCTAGTCTGGTAGTCTTGGGGCATGGCATGTAGTGGTGCGGCCAGCACCAAAGGGGCATACCGAGCTGCCATGATGGGCGGAGGAGGTGGGATGACGACCTGGGTGGTTGGAGAGGTTGCTACAGAAGACGAGGATGATGAAGGGCTGGGAGGTGCTGAGATAGTGATTTGTAATTTAGTCATAGGAGACAAGACTTTGGGGGTTCAGGGTTGCAACACAGTTGGGTCAAAGATGAGCCTAGACACAAAGGTTTCAGACCATGTTCTGACTAGGTTTCGTTGCGGAAAAGGATCAAGATCAAGGTTTTGAAAGATATCTGGTTCTCCGGAAAAGGAAGGAGACTTATGAATGGGAGTATAACTCACTGAACCGGTAGCTAAGGTCTTTCGCCTGAGCAACTGTTTGGGATTATCTATCGCTATGGAAGGTTCTGGGTCTAGATGAGATCGAGTGTGAACTTTCTTGGGAGCCAGAACTCTTTTTGGTTTTTTATATATATGTATATTTTTTTAATTTTATGAATTTGAAAATAATAAATACAGAGTTAATCAACCTCTAAACATTACTTTCTTCTCAGAATCAAATCTTTTAGGGAAAGAAAACGTGAGATTGTCAGCCTTAGTTCTTCCCCAGTGGAGTCGCCAATTATGTTAGCACTTGGTAAATTTCCTAGAGGTTGAAAAAGAAGAAATCTACAAAGGTAACCTTAACCAACCGCTTTAAAAGATGGGATCTATCCCTTTCAGCTTCAGAGAGGGATCTCTCTATATGATTTAGCTTTGTTTTTAATTTCAGATATTAGGCTAGGTAAAGAAACTATTGGTTTTGTTGTAAAGGAGTTTTTGAAGTTGGTTGAGATGGTCTACACATCCATTGGGCTATGGGGTCTGTGTTTAATAAGATATGAGATACAACCAGAAACGCCAAAGAAGACCTTCACAGGGCGAGATAATACACTCACTGGATATTTAGTAATTAAGATGATGGACAGAAGAAAAGACAAGAAAATAACTTCAACTAACAAGCAGTTAAGAATTTCTTAATTGAAGATATTAGAAGATAAACATTAAAATCTTTTAGAATCGGAAACAGGGTATCAAAGATAAATCCTGCAACATTACACTATTCATAAAGATTAGTCCCAGAAAACAAAATGATTACAGAGAAAGAAAAACATTCAACTTAGAAAATCAACATCACCAGTGAACATACGCAAGAATCCTGTAAAAGTGTCTCTTCTTTATTAATGGCAGATCTCTTCAAAAATATTACAGTTTGATAGCAATAGGGTGTGCGAATCAACAACCCCCAATACTTCGAGAGTTGAAGTATTTATAATTCAAATTACAAACGTTCATGTCATAACTGATCAAGACGTGCTCATTCTATTTTTAGTCTAACTACTTTAACTAATCAAAAACTGTTTGATGACTTAGTACAACCGCATGCGGAAATTTCTGGGGTAGGCCATTGGCGAGGTGCCTTTGCAACCTCTTCTGACTGGACAGGTGACTGGATAGTGACAGCTCATCAACTAATCGAGTAGATCACAAAGTTCTTCCCATCGGAGATGATTTGGCATTGTGACTTTAAGTAATCTCCGATACACTTCATCCATGTCTGTATACTTAGCAAATGTAGGCTTGATGATGAATATGTGTTTAATCTCATGTTGGATACCAATATCCAACTGCAGGGCATCCATGAATGCTTTACCTATGATGCTCCCTTGTATCCCTGCAAATTTGGAATTTTCCTTAGACACTTCAGCCAATCTCTTCTTGTAGTCAAGGAGTGTCATTAGTTTGTCATTAATGACTTTTAGACCAAATAGGCCTTTCTTTTGGAGAGATTCAATCTTATTGAAGAACTTCTGCACTCCTTGATCCATGACTTGAACCTTTTCCTCAAGATGAAGCATTAGACCTCTCTTGGTTAAGACCCTTTTTACTTCAAGTATAGTCTCAGTTCTGTCCTCGATTTTTAGTTCTTCAAGTTTCTCTCTGGTCTTGGAATTCATGAACCTGATGATCTCATTGGCTTGTGCTGGCATGTCTCCCAGCTCCACTCTGATTTTCTCAATGGCATGTTTGCTTCTCTGGAGCAACTCATTTTTTTCAAACATGATTTGAATCAATGGCCAAATTTCATTGATGGACTTGGTGATATCTGTCCATACAATCTCTTTGACCTTAGCCAAAGTCTTCCCTGCCATTGTCTGCTTTTGGAGCTGCTCTAACTCCTTCCTGATTTGTTCATTAACCTGCTTTTCTTTAGATAGGCTTGTCTGGAAAGAAGTTTTGAGCTCTTGGAGGTTCTCCACTTCTTTCTTAAGCCTGCTGATCTCTGAATCTTCTAGGTTCATCCTCTCCATGGACTTGGCAAGGTCTGTTGTTCCTTCTGGTAGTGGCACGGATGTTGCAGATGGAATGGTTGTCACTGTTACTGTGCTCAAACCTGCAATTGGGATAACACTCAATGGAATGCCTTCCATTGGCTTCGTATGCTCTTTCTCCTTTAGTAGTCTCTCCATCTCAGCCTCCATCTCTTTTTGTTGATCATTCTACTCCATGAGTAACTTTAACATCTCATCCTTTTCACCTTCCTTTTCAGCTATCTCCTTGGCCTGTGAGTCCTCTGTGGGAGGGAGTTTCAGCTTTTTTCTTAAGGACGCGATGTCAGCATTTTTCTTTTTTATCATCTCTTCAGCAGCCTTGACGTTCGCAGGGTCATAACCAATTTTGAGGACCAGCTCCTCCAGCGTCTTGATTCTGTTGTCTTTCGCGAAAGATGATATTTTCTCCAACTTGAGTTGGGTCTGAGCATTGCTCAAAGACACTTGAAACTTTGCTGCAGAAGTTGAAGCGTGAGCCAATGTGTGAAAAACCATCTCACCTGTTTGTTATGCAGATCCATCTGATATGCTGGATGCACGTCCTTTGCCTGGAACTCGAAAGTGGCCCTTTTGTAATCTGAGATCACCTTGGGATCCGGTACCTGTGCTTGTAGATAAGCCATATGCATCCTACCCTTTTCTGTGTCAAATGCCGAAAGAATCCTATGCTGAGTTGTGGAAGACTGCTTCTGAAACTAGGCATAAGTGCTGCTAGTGAGGGTCCGGTTCTTCTTCTTGATCAATTCATATTTCTCGAAAATGCCCAACTTGGGCCTAGTTTTGCTTGGTGGCGTATCCATGGGAGAATCTGTGGATTTCTTCGGTATTGTTGTTGTGATTTCTTTAAGTTGGATCGAACCGAAAGGTAGAGTGACTGGCTTGACCCCTATGGTAGTTACTGTGGTAGTCGGGACTTCTCGTTCTATTGTCGCACCAGGCGTTGAAACTGTCTTTGGCCTCTTGGTGTGCATATTGAACTCCTCTGATGACACCTCTGTTACAGGAGGAGACGACTCCTTTCGGGGCCTCTTCTCCTTGGGGACTTGGGGTGTGGTAGTTGGTGGAACACTCGTCGAGGGCACCTATTGTTCCACTTCAACTTGTTGTTCCATGTCCATCAAAGTATCAGGCATCCAAACCGTTTGATTTGCAAATTTCTCGATCTATGGCTTGGACTTGTTATCCACCAGGTTGCACAAGCTGGATTTCCTGAAGAGCCGCCGAAGGATGAGCAAGCAGTGCTCATACATGCAGAATTCAATGATTCAGCAGGCCCTGAAAAGACCCCTTTTTTCCGTATTTCCACTATTGTAATAAGTGTTCTAAGTATGAGAGAATGTAAAAGGCTATTGGCCACCCTTGATTTGGGAGTGGGCACATACTCCGGAGTGTTTTTTTTACTTGTTAATTATCTTTTCTTCTTACCTTAGTG
>ML797564.1:63244-74899 GCA_009831015.1 Picea engelmannii
CCCCCCCCCCCCCCTGATTAAAAGCAGAACACTAGGGGGGTTCCGGAATGCTCTATGATCCGTTGATCGAAGCGCCGTGATCTGGACCATTGGAAAGTGAATGTAACATAAATCATGAGCGGAGAAATATGAGCTTGGGGAAAAACTTAGGATAAATCATTTTATGGGTTTTTCTTCAAATTTCAAAGAGATACCACCATGGGGTTTCGAACAAACTATTCTTAGGCATTTGGGACATGGTGTAACATCTTTATTAATCTGTTTTCATGGGGGGTGAAGCGAAAGAAACAACTAACCTACATGCTAATCCTATCTTCCTAGGACAATTAACCTAGATTAAACTGTTGGGTTAAGAAATTACTCTACCTAAGGGCTATCTGACCAGGATTAGACAGTCTGGTCAAATTTATTCACTAATCTAACCTAAGGGATATCTGACCAGGATTAGACAGTCTGGTCAAATTTATTCACTAACCTATCAACATTGAAAATTTAAAAGAACTTGGTCATGCTTGAAAGGTATGACCAAGTTACTATTATTTCATGGGGCTTTTGTTTCAATTCTTTTATGCCCTCTTTTCTTTTTGTTTTTCTTTTTTCTTTTTCTTTTTCTTTTTTGTAAAATGAAAAATCAGTTGCCAATAAAAACACTAGATACAGATAATATCCATAATATCCAATTCATAAGTTGATTCCCATAATTTATGCGATGATAACATGGCTCATCTTCAATGATTCTTGATAACCATTGCTATACGCAAATTCTACCAAAGGTAGATATTCTTCCCATTGCTTGGGTTTATGCATAAAATGCATTCGTAGCATATCCTCTAGAAATTTGTTCACACTTTCAGTCTGAACTTTGATTTTTAGGATGGCAAGCCATACTAAATGCCATCTGTGTCTCTAAACCTGAAAACAAGCTTCACTAGAAATTTGAGGTGAACTCGGTATCTCTGTCTGAAATTATGGTTTTCGGAAAACCGTGCAACTTGAGTATATCCTTCACAAAAACATTGGCATTGTCTATTAAAAGTAGACTTTATGGGAATAACATGAGCTTCCTTTCTCAACTTATCCACCACCACCATGATTGCATCATGTCGTTTGACTATATTTGCAAAAATCGTGATAAAATCCATGGAAATCACTTCCCATTTCCACTTTGGTATCTGTATGGGTTTCAATAGTCCCGCAGGGTGTCAATGCTCGACCTTCACTTGTTGGAACTCTAGACACTTTGAGATATATCAAGTAATGTATTTCTTCATATTAGGCCAATAATACAATTGCCTAACTGTGGTCACCATTTTTTGATAACTAGGATGACCGACGTATGGTCTCCTATTGTAACGACCCTGCTTAAATAGATGTATATGATTATTAATTATAATTAATTTAATAATCTAACTGTCCTAAAAGATTAGCTAAACAATAATTATTTCTTAAAATAACATTAACTAATTATTTATTATTAATTAATTATTCATGATTGTCAAGGATTAATTAATTATTAATTGACTCATTAATTAATTAAATAAAGGATTAAAGGGGGGTTAATAAATTATTTTATTAAATTAAGAGTTACGTACACGGAAATGGATAAGATATTAATTCAAAGGGGTAAGACATTAAATATAGGAGAAAATAATAAATAAAGGGGATAAGGGGCATTAACGACGAAAGGATAAGATAAGGTAATAAATGGGTTAGGTAGGGAAGTAAATGAGGGGGAAGTCAGTGAAGGAGGAATATAGAGGGGAAGGAGGTTTACGGGAGATCATTTCTACGGGAGATTGGGGATTGATTTTGGGGCTCTTGGATTTGCAGGAGTGGAGTTTTGGAGTGGGACTGTATCAATACAAACACCAGGGTTGTAGAGGTTTTGGGCACGGGGGCCAGGATATCCATATGATATCCTGGAGCTAGGAAGTTACCTAGTTGGTAGGGTGGAACTAGGTTTTGAGCAGTGTTTACAAAGTGCAGTAGCGGTCAAGAAGGCAAGTAGACAAACGAAGGGTTATTAGCATCAGACCCAGGTATTTAAAATTTTGTATCTATATGCGAATATGCTCAATTAAAGAAATTTGATAAATTTTACTATTTTGCTCAATATAGAAGAAATTTGTGAATTTTCCGAAATTAATACTCTTGCAATTCATGTAATTATTAGACGTAAAATCTATTTGGCCCCTACATATGGTATCAGAGCCCTGGTTCAAAATCTGGAACCAAGGGCCTACCTACCCACCCATAAATTTAAATAAACACTCCTATTTAGTTATAGTAAATCCCTAAATAAATGTATTAGGGTAAATATAAATTTGGGGCCTTAAGGGCCAAGTTCCCAGCTCCAACTCCAGCTCCGCCTAACCTGCAAACCAAACACATAAATTTTAACACAAATATAAATATAAAAGAAATACATATTGAAAATGTAAAATACAAATTTACCAAAGTAAAACAAGTGAAATATGAATACAACTAGGGTTGTTACATGATATCAACGGACGAGAAGAAATAGAGGTGACAACTAAGAAGACCAATTATAGCTCAATGACTGTGTAAGAAAGCATTAAGACCAATCCTATTTGAAATTTTTATTATCCAACATGAGTTCATACTATTTCTCCTGAGATTTAAATTCAATATATGTTTACCCTCTTTCAACTACAGTAGTGTCATGATATGTTCTTCATCTCACTTGAAGTATGATTTTGATTTTGACTTTTCAATGTTGAATTATGATAAAGTAATTCTTTAAAATGTATTTCGTGGCTACCCTGCAAATAGAATCGCTACTCCCAACATTTGCAAATAGCAACAATCTCTTATTGTACCACTAAACCAACAACAATGAATTTGACATTTTCTAGTGGCTCAAGAGCTTAGACATTCAATAATGTAGCCCATTGTTAAAGAATAGTCCCTTTGACAAGGAGTTGAAATCACATTTACAATTGGACTTCCATCAAGAAGCACAAAAACAGTTGTGTTATGATCAACTTCCCTCCTGGGAAAGTCAATTTAGATTACATTTGCAGTACAACATCCAACATAAAAGAAGCATAATAAACTAGCACCAAATACATGGTAAACATACACAGCCCAATCAAAAAAAATATAATGCTAGAAAACTAAAGAGTTTCCTTGATTAAAGCATTAATGCCAATAAATTACTTAGATGCAACATAGCAGTGCCCAAAATTAACAATCTTCTGAAAATAAACATACCTCGTGAGAGATACTTGTGGCAATCTTTGCATCAAACGGAAATGCATTCAACAATCTAGTGAAAACCATCATTTTCCCACCGAGTAGGCAAAATGCGTTGACAATTGGATCATCTACCACCAGAATTTCCCAATTAAATGCCTTCAAGTGCTGAGTTGATGCCTTTTCCCCACACTCTTTTCCAGACTTACAACTGTTCTCAACCCATGTGTCATCTAGGATTTCATCATTACCATACAACTGTTCTTCTTTATATTCTTTTTCGCTCCTTAAGCCCCAGGGATCCTGACTGGGATGAGCATCAGATGGAATGGGTTTTGTATTACTATAGGCAACATCACTCCATCTTTCCTGGTTTCTTGTTCCCCTTTGTAATGCTTGTATGATATCCTTGGCTATTAGTCTCACTCGCACACTTTGTGGATGAATTGCTGGAAGAATCTTTGGTTTGAACATCTTTTTCATCTCCTCAAATTGATTTTCGCCGATCTTTTTTTTCCATCTCATCAGATATCAATATGAAATGTTTGCGATAAGAATACGGTACGGTTTCCAAATTTGAGAAATAAACGCTAAGAACCATACCTGAGCTGAGAACTACGATAACCAAAACTTTTTGCAGATCGTCAATCCATTGCCGCGACCCTCTTGGTCTAAAGTGTTGTACATTACTTCTATCCACATAGTAGAATCGCCCATGCCTGGGGTTGATCCTCGTGGCCTTCATCAGATGCTTCAGAGCATATGATGGACACCAATCTAGTGTGGGCTATGGAGGAAGTAAAACATACAGTTCTCTTGGGGGTTGAAGCTGCTGGAACATATTCAAGCTATGCCAATGATTATTTGTCCAGTGGGGCTGATATTGGTGGTGGTTCTTATTCATCTTTGTATTCAAGCCGCGGTATGGGTAGTGGATACTTACTTGGCAATGGCTCGGGATCTTATTACTAAATTGGGAGGCTTTGAAGGACTGTCTTGATCGCTAACAACCAGACCAACACTAGTGCCAAGAGCAGAGGGACAAAGCAGAGGCGAGAGGCGGTAGAGGAAAGAGGTGGAAGTGATGGAGAGTTAGGGTTAAGGAAGAGCTTAGGTTTTTGGTACTGAGAGCCGAGGCCAGGCACGTAGGCCTCATGCCAGAAGCCCGACCATAAAGGCTGCCAGCGAATGCCACGAATATTTTTTTTATATATTAATGTTTAGTTTTAATAATTGATTTAAAAGTTTTAATACTATTACGTAAATTTAAATTATTTAAATTAAATTAATTACCTTATATTAAATTAAATTAAAACTCATAATTATTTAAATTTAATAATATATGCTAAGCTTAATATAAAAAAAATAAAAAATTTAAATTGACTCCATGGGTTTTGAACCCACGACCACCCACTACCTAAGCCTTAAGGAACAACCAAACACCAACGCACCATGTATGTGCCTTGGAAAAAAAAATGTATGTGTGTTGATTAAGGCGATTGAAGCTTAGGATTAAGTTTAGTCTAGATTATTAGTTTTTAATAAACTAGAACAACCGCAAAGTGGCTGGTGGCTGGTTAACGTCAAAAGGTACATAGCACTGTGAACGCCGAAACATGGCTGGCAGCTATGGACAATTATTTAGATGCCACAGTTTAATCCTATTTAATCATTTAAACATGGTAATTATATATCCTTACAGCAAATTTTTTTTGATGTGATTAGGTAAATGTTAAAAAGTAAACATGTTAACGGATGCCTTGATAAATGCAAAAAAGTTATGAACAATAAATTTGACCCATTGATTTTGGAGGATGACTAAGGATATGCCAGCATCTTCAATGCATAGCCATCAGATAAGGGTTTAAGGTTAAATAATATTAAAAGATCATTAATTGTGTCCATTGTCAATAGGTGTACGCATTTCGGCGTAAATTAATAAACATAAGGTTGGAAGTCACTTTAATCAAGTTGTAAGCGAAAAGTTAAAATGGCTTAGACTAGAACAAGCGGGAAGGAGGCGGCATATGCACTAGGAGAGTAAGCATAGGAAGTGGCGAGTGAGGCGCAAGGCTAACGTAGCTACAGGGCAAGGGGACCAATAGTTATTTTCGTAGGGGTGAATAAATCAAGCTTAGATGCTTAATCCTAACCCTAACCTAGCCAATCCCCTAATGGAGTAATGTCTATTTACAGACAAGTAAAGAAAACTTACGCCTAACCCTATTTCTAGTTTGAGTAGCACCAATTTGAAACATCCTGGAACTCACCCTGACAACTTTGGTTGATGCAGGTCAAAGCATACAGGATGGTCAGGACTCGAGGGAGTCAAGGTAGGGGAGCGTCGTCGCAAGCACCGCCAACACCGCCAACGCCACCACCACCATCACCCGAACTATCCCTCATCCTGCGCTCGTTGGAAGCCATTAACGAGACTTTAAAGGGGCGACAACCGACAGGGACTAAAGTGGAACCCCCACCGTCTGGAACGGGTAATCCAGAAGCGTCAAGGGATTCAGGGGGAGGACCTCCACCTGAAGACATCACGCGAGAATTGTAGAAGATCAAACTTCCGGAGTTTTCCGGGGGTCACGCCAGTGAACGCGCAGAAGCATGGTTGGAAGGCATGACAAGGTGTTTTTCCTTAAGCGACTATGCGTCCAACTCAAAGGCAAAGATCGCCATTTTTCAGTTAAGAGACAGTGCCTTGAACTGGTGGGGCAACCTGGAAAGACAACTGTAACTTACCCCAGACATAGTGTCTTGGGAACTTTTCGAGGAGAAGTTCCGAAGGAAATATCTACCAGCATACTACGAGGAACAACAGGTAGGGGCATTTCATGCCTTAGTACAGGGAAACAGAACTGTAGAAGAATATGAGATCATATTTATGGAACTGGTCAAATATGTGTCGTATATGGATAACGACCAACGACAGACAGAGCGCTTCGTCTATGGATTGAACCCTAAGATAAGAGTTATGGTGCGGATGTGGAAACTGTCTTTAGTAGCAGAAGCGGTGGAAAATGCGTGTTATGCGGAAGAACACATGAACTTAACCGAGGGCACAAGACCGACATTTTCGCATCGCCCGGGATTCGTAGGAAAGGCCCCGAGGACATTTCCTAGGGGAGGGGGCTCAAGGCCACCTCCATATGGTAACAGAGTCGCGCTAAGGACAGTAGTTGTAGGGATTTCAATGGCAATGAGTGAAGCATCTCATTTATCACCAATGATGCAGACAATTCCACGACCATCTCAGGGAACAACGAGTAGGGGAAAGGGTTCCAGGGGAAGGAACTCATTTCAGAGGCAGTCACATAACAATGCACAAGTTCAATCTCGTGTCACCTGTTGGGGGTGCGGAGGACACCATTACTAGCGCGACTGCCCAGAGTTACAATTAGGGTTCGTGCATAGAGAAGAAAAGGCACCGATGGGGGGAGCAAGTAGTAGCCACCAGATTTACGCAACGGTTAATAATCACCAGGCCGAACATCAATCCACGGTGGTGGAGTCATCAGGTATGATAAATCATATGAATGTTAATATTTTGTTTGATTCTGGTGCGACAGATAGTTTCATTTCACCATCTGCATTAGAAAAGAGTGGGTTGGCATCCTACGAGCACTATGATTTTAAACAAGTCGAGATGGCTTCGGGGGAAAAGCAAGCAGTAGGACCTAGTGTTAATAATTGTATAGTAGACCTGGGAGTGTGTACTACCAGGTTGAAGGTGTACGTCACTACTCTTGGGGCATATGACCTAATCATTGGAATGGATTGGTTAGCAGCTCATCGAGCTTTGGTAGATTGTTTCGCAAAGAGGGTGCTTTGTGTCGATGATGAAGGAAGACCAGTATAGATCCATGGTGTACAGAGAAAAGTGTCGTTATGCTTTATATCAACTATGAAGGTTAAGTGATGCTTGAGTAAAGGGTGTCAACTTTATGTAGTGGAAGCAGTGAATGAAAGGAAGGGACCCTCATTGGATCAGTACCCGGTATTGTTAGAATTTCAGGATGTTTTTCCGAACGAGTTACCAGGGTTACCTCCTGAGAGGGAGCTTGATTTTACTATTGAGCTAAAACCTAGTGAAAAACCAATCTCCAATACTCTGTATCGGATGACAGCACCAGAACTTTGTGAATTGCAAATGCAGTTGAAAGAGTTACTGGACTTAGGGATAATAAGACCCAGTGTCTCACCCTAGGGTGCGCCAGTAATTTTTGTAAAGAAGAAGGATGAATCCTTACGACTGTGTATAGACTACAGGGACTTGAACCATGCTACAGTGAAAAATAGGTACCCGATGCCACGAATAGATGACCTCTTTGATCAGATGAAAGGAGCAACAGTATTCTCAAAGATCGATTTGCGATCAGGGTATCATCAGTTAAGGATTAAGGAAGGTGATATCCCAAAAATTGCCTTCCGAACTCAGTTTGGACATTACGAGTTTGTAGTAGTACCTTTCGGATTGACCAATGCACCTGCAGTATTCATGAGCCTCATGAACGGCGTATTTCAGAAGTACTTAGACCGTTTTGTACAAGTCTTTTTAGATGACATCCTTATCTATTCTAAGAATGAAAGAGAACACGAGGAACACTTGCGAATAGTGTTGTCCTGCCTTAGAGAGAACAAATTGTATGGGAAGTTGTCGAAGTGTTCCTTCTTCCAGAAAGAGATCCATTATTTAGGTCATCTCATTTCTAGCGAAGGAATCTCTGTGGACCCAGAAAAGGTAAAGTCCATTATTTTGTGGCCAGTACCAAAAAATGCCCATGAGGTGAGAAGCCTCATGGGGCTAGCAGGTTATTACCGGATATTTGTAGAAGGATTCTCAAAAATAGCGAAACCCATCACCACTTTGCAACGCAAAGGGGTCAGGTATGAATGGACAAAAGAATGTGATAGTGCATTCATTGAGCTTAAAAGGTTACTAACTAGTGCGCCAATTCTACAAATGTCGGATATGGAAAAGGACTTCACGGTCTGCACAGATGCCTCGAAGCAAGGGTTGGGGGCCGTGCTAATGCAGGATGGAGGAGTGATAGCTTATGCGTCAAGGAAGTTGAAGAAACACGAGGAGCTATACGTGACTCATGATTTAGAGTTAGCAGCTGTAATGCTAGCTCTGAAACTTTGGAGGCACTATCTTGTTGGGCGAAAATTTGAGCTCAAAATGAACCATCAAAGTTTAAAACATCTCTTCACTCAAAGATATCTGAATTCCAAGCAAAGACGATGGAGTGAGTTTATGAGTGAGTACGATTTTGGTATATCGTACATCAAGGGAAAGAAAAATGTGGTCGCAGATGCCTTGAGTAGGAGACCACGTATCTTCTCCTTGGTAACCTTAAAGGTAAATCTGAGGGAACGTGTGTTGGCACAACTCCAAGGAGACAATTGGTACTTAAAGGTTACTTCAAACCTCCAGAGTGGGAGGTAGTTAGATCCAAAGTATGAAGGATATAGTCTGGAAATAGATGGACTGTTAAGATATTGAGGAAGGATGTACATCCCTGAGAATGGGGATATTTGAAGCATCATACTGAAGGAAGCCCATAGAGCACTTTATTGTGCGCATCTGGGTGTGAAGAATATGTACGCAGATATGAGGAAGCTCTTCTTCTAGGTAGGCATGAAGCATGATGTAGTCCATTTCGTTGCCAAATTCCTAGAGTGTCAACAAGTGAAAGCCGACCACCATCACCCGACAAGCCTCCTACAACCTCATGATGTTCCTATGTCCAAATGGGAAGTCATCTCTATGGATTTTGTTGTGGGGTTGCCACTCACATCTCATAGACACAATGCCATTCTTGTGATAGTGGATAAGTTAACCAAGAGTGCTCATTTTATTCCGGTTAGAGACACTTACGATGTCACTGATGTGGCACGTGTGTTTTTAAGTGAGGTTATCCATTTGCACGGGATACCTAAAAAGATCATTTCAGATAGGGACTCCATATTCACTTCTAGGTTCTGGACAAGTTTACAGTCAACGTTGGGGACTCAGTTGAACTTAAGCACAACTTATCATCCTAAAACAGATGGGAAAACTAAGAGAGTAAATAAAGTCATGGAAGACATGCTTAGGATGTATGTAATGGATAATCAAACCTAGTGGGAGAAGTACCTACCTTTGGTAGAGTTTGCCTACAATAACAATTATCATAGCTCCATCGGAATGCCACCCTATGAAGCTTTGTATGGGAGGCCATGTAGAACGCCATCGAGTTGGGATAGACTAGAAGACCGAGTAACAGTTGGGCTAGAATTGATTCAAGAAATGGAGGAACAGGTGATTTAGATTAGGCAGAGATTAAAGGAAGCATAGGATAGGCAGAAAAGCTATGCAGATGCACACAGGACTGACCGAAGTTATGAAGTGGGAGACCAGGTTTTCATTCGTATCAGGCCTAATAAGAGTACCATACGGTTCGGGAAGGGGACAAAATTCTCACCTCGGTTTATATGACCATTCAGGATCCAAGAGAAAATTGGATCCGTTGCATATCGTCTCGTACTGCCACCCCACTTGCATAAAACTCATAATGTATTTCATGTATCTGTTTTACGTCATTATGTTGCTGATGAATCACATAAACTAAATTGGAAGGAATTGCAGGTATTGGATGTTGGAACCCTCACGGTAGAACCGTTACGCATATTGGACCGTAGAGTCCGACAGCTCAGGAATCGTTTGGTAGACCAAGTTAAGGTCTAGTGGGACAAGTATAGTCCAGGATCTGCTACTTGAGAAGACGTCGAGACACTACGACGAGACTATCCCTCACTATTTTGACCACCTCGAGAACATGTTTCTCGAAGGTGGGGTGTATGTAACACCACCTTTTGACTTAGACAACCAGGATTACCTGAGGCCTATATACTTTATTTTCTAAGTCACAGTGAAACTATTAAGTGATACACTTAAACTTTAAAATTTATGAACTTTTATGAATGTTTAAATGTTATTTGATGATGATGTATATGATGCGATCTACTACGTGCATGGAAATTTTATGAATGTTTAAATGTTATTTGATGATGATGTATATGATGCAATCTACTATGTGCATGTAAATTTTATGAATGTTTAAATGTTATTGATGATGATGTATATGATGCGACACATTGTGAGAATGAAGAATTTTATGAATATTTAAAATACTATTAGAATGATGTTGCATATGATGCAATCTATTTTGGGTAAATGATAATCTTATGAATAGATGTTGAAATTGAATTACGGGATATTATGAGATCTATTTCTAAGTGGAAAACTTTGATGTTAATTTATCGATACATGGATACCAAATTGAAATGATGCTAGTATGCAATTACATGATGATAATGCATAGAAATGTGTGAGTTTGTGTTACAGACTAATCTGCAGGTTATGGGCTATGAAATAGCCAAGGGATAATGATGATGAAAGTGGATATCAGGACCATTAACCGAGAAACATTATGGTATGAATATTGTATGTGAAATTTATATTGGTTTGGATGTGAAATTTATATGTGGACTAGTGCATGATTTCAGGTGATGACACTGCCCAAAACTGAATAAACAATGACAAAACCTCCAACAACACGATGCCACTGTATATTCCATTGTAGGGTGTGGACCCTAGTCCTATTAGGAGGGGTGGAGGCATTTCCCATCGTGTATCCTCCATTGTAGGGTGTGGACCCTAGTCCTGTTAGTAGGGGTGGAGGCATTTCCCACCGTGTATCCTCTGAAACCTAAAGTCATGGGAGGACGGTGTTAGTTCACGCTCCCCAAGACGTGTGATGATGACTATCAGATGCCTACTAGGGAAGCTTGGTCGAGATAGCGACACTTCCGCTTACGGGTTCTATTTGGAGTTAGGTCAATATAGTTGACGCTCCAAGATAGTCTAGCAGAGGAAGGATAGGAATGGAGATGGAAGTAGGTTAAAAAAAAAAGAAATGAGTATATATGAATATTCATTATTACGTAACTAAACCAAAGTTGTTTAAAATAAAATTGTTGAACCGGATAATAGTAATTAAAGGATTTCTCAAACAATTGATTGGTTTGTTGTCTTTTATAAAATACTAGTCATGCTGACTGGATTTGATGCATACATAAATTACTAAAGGATGACAGTTTTGATTATTAGTACATGCACAAGATTTGCATGTACTAGCTACACATGCACTTCTTGTACATATACACTAATATGTATGAGTTTTTTTGACTTACTTACTAATAATGTCAGTTACTTGTTATGAATGTGTGAACCATGTTTCTTGTTCTTTGTACCATAAGATACCTTAACTTCGGGACGAAGTTTCCTGAAGGGTGGGTGTATGTAACGACCCTTCTTAAATAGATGTATATGATTATTAATTATAATTAATTTAATAATCTAACTGTCCTAAAAGATTAGCTAAACAA
>ML797564.1:75112-91572 GCA_009831015.1 Picea engelmannii
ATAAAATAATAAATAAAGGGGATAAGGGGCATTAACGACGAAAGGATAAGATAAGGTAATAAATGGGTTAGGTAGGGAAGTAAATGAGGGGGAAGTCGGTGAAGGAGGAATATGGAGGGGAAGGAGGTTTACGGGAGGTCATTTCTACGGGAGATTGGGGATTGATTTTGGCGCTCTTGGATTTGCAGAGGGGAGTGGAGTTTTGGAGTGGGATTGTATCAGTACAAGCACCGGGGTTGCTGGAGGTTTTGGGCACGAGGGCCAGGATACCCATATGATATCTTGGAGCTAGGAAGTTACCTAGTTGGCAGGGTGGAACTAGGTTTTGGGAAGTGTTTACAAAGTGCAGCAGTGGTCAAGAAGGAAAGCGGACAAATAGAGGGTAATTAGCATCAGACCCAGGTATTTAAAATTTTGTAATTGTTTTTATTATGTTAGAAAATTTTAATATTCGTTGTTAAATCTATATGCGAATATGCTCAATTAAAGGAATTTGATAAATTTTACTATTTTGCTCAATATAGAAGAAATTTGTGAATTTTCCGAAATTAATACTCTTGCAATTCATGTAATTATTAGACGTAAAATCTATTCGGCCCCTACACCTATGGAATTCATCCATAATCAATTGTCACAGGTCTGCTAAATCGGGCACTTATAGCCTCTTATTGTACATCAATAGGTTATCGACCCTTAGTTGATATCCTTCGTACTTATTTTCCTTAGGTTATTGTGACAACTTTTCCCTCACAAGGTTGAAGAGATCGTCTTCTGACAAGAGGGTCTTAATTCTCTGTCGGATGTTTGACTCACCTACACTTGCTGCTGCTAAGTGTATTTTTTGAATGCTTCGACTGAGCACGTCATCTAATTTGTTCTCTTTTCCTTTTATGCGCTTTATTTCAAATTCAAACTCATTGATCAATGCTATCCACTTGGTCTGTCTAACATTCAACCTTGGTTGATCAAACAAATACTTCAGACCACAATGGTCAATCATCATTTCTTTCAAATGCATCTTCAGTTCCACCAACTCAATCACACTCATCCTGTAAGGCACTCTTGATGCTGGCATTGCTCCCGGCATGAGATCAATTGAAAAGTCAATGTCTCTTTTCAGAGGTAATCCAGGCATCTCCTCCAGAAACACATACCTAAATTTCCATAACACTGGATGGTCTTTGATCTTCATCTCACCACTTTTTGTTGAATTTAGTACTTGTATAGCATATAAAGGACACCCTCTTCTTCTATACTTCTTGAGTTGTAATGATATTTTTCTCAGAGAGACTGGCTTTCGAATGCCTTGCAAAATTCTCGTACCACCTTCCTTGTCTTTTCATTCTAGAGTTTTCTCATAGTAGTTCGATTTTTCCTTATGGGTGGGTAACCAATCCATTCCCAATAATACGTCGTAAGAGCCAAGGGGTAGAACATTCAGAATCGCTTGGGTATGAAATCCCTCAATCCGAATTAGATAATGTTCAACGACCTCTGCCACTTTCCTCTTTGTTCTAGTGGCTAACTGGACTGACCATGCTTTGGTGTGTTTCTTTCTTTATAATTAACATGTCTCAACTACTCAAAGTGAAACATAACTAAGATTATATCCCGGGTCAATTAAAATAGAGATTGGTTGTCCAATAATGATACCTTCCAATTCCACTACATAAACTTGGTGGTATGCTCATTGATTTTCCACCGTTGTGTAGATTCTCGACATGCTCCTAGCTACGTCGTTGACTGTAGTTTCCCCCTATGCATTATACACTCTTTTAATGTCATGTTGTCTATGGGGACAATCCCTCAATAGATGTGTCTCTCCACATCCCCAACATTGCAAAGGTCCTTTCTTGGGCTCCTATGCTCTTTCCTTTTCATGCTCCATTGGGTTATTCCTACTTTGGGACGAAAAATTTTGTTGATGCAAACTGCTTCTTGGTTGACTTGACTATGCATCCTTCCTGTAATTCTTGTGGGGAAAAGACTTAAATCATTTCTTCTTGAATCCAATCTTGTCCCTTCTTTTCCAATCCTTATGAGACTCATGCTTGTGGTTAGACTCATCGTAACAACAGTTAGCCTTTAGAACGGTGTCTTCTAGTGTCTTGGGTTTTTCAAACTCAATTCGATCTTGGTATGACTGTGGAAACCCACTGAAAACACGCTTGATCCTTGCCTTCTTGTCCTTAAGGTAGGGAACATACCTCAACAGTTCCATAAATAATTTTCAATACACCTCCAAGGTAAGTTGCCCCATTTTAATCTCATAGAATTCCTTTATCTTGTCATCATAATACTTTTCATATAGGTAAGACTTGCAAAATTAATTCTCAAACTGTTTCCAGGTTAACTTTCTTTCCTTTATCCTTTTGATTTCATTGAGGTCTTCCCACCAAATGGAAGCCCCTCTATTTAGGTTAAACACTACAATCCTTGCCTTGGTATTATCTAAGTAGTTATGTACTCATAAGTAATTTTTTAGGTTGAATAGCCCTGCTTCGGCTTCCTCTCCTTTCTTTATCTCACCATCAAAGGTAGGCGGCTTAGCCTTCTTTAATTATTCCATTAGGAAACTATGATATTTCTTCCTCTTCCTCTTCTTAGAAATACTGGATTTCGTGCCACTATTGGACTATCCTAAATTGCATTAGTCTTATGACCAGAGGACTTCATGGAATTTCCTCCACTCAATCCACCTCTCTTAGTGCCTTGACACTTTCTTTTGGAAGAACTCTTTCCCACATCGATGTGATCCATTTCATGATTTTGGGCATCCGAAGGGGTTTTCAACCTCTCTGACCATTGTAGCTATGCATTGCTAGGACCTTGTTGCAGATGTTTTTGAATTGCAAATGAAATTTGCAGTAGAACTGTGTTCAACTCTACTTATTCGACACGGGATCTCATAAGCCTCTTATTATCCACCTTCAGACTCCTCACCATGGCCATCAAATCTGGATGGGTTTCCCTATCCTTTCGACCATTAGATTCTTCATCTATGAGGTGCAAGAGGTCATCCATACTATATTGTACCATTCAATTCCATGAGATTTTCAATTCATCCTATGTGTTGAAACAATAATCATTGTTAGAATTTCATGTTAATATTCTGACTCGAGCATTTTAGACAACATAAATCCCTTTTTGAGAAACCTTATGTGGTTTTAGTGACCCATTCAAGCCTAGGGTTTGAACTAAGATTTGATACCACTTTGTAACACACCCGCCCCCTCATGTGTCCTTTTAAGGGATGGAGTATTGTAGTTATTGCTTTTCTTAGCTATCTCAATCCCCTCTCTTACAACTGCATCGTCTTCTGCTCATCAAGAGCTTTACAACAATGGATATTTCGCTCAAAACTGAGTCCTAAATCGAAAGTTATTTCCTTTCTAAAGTTCCTTGGTCTTCGACCTATATACCATTGACACGTGGCATCCACATGAAACCTCGACATATTCGTCATCCAACATGGAGACTATATTGTACCTACATGGTGCCTATGAAATTATGCCACCAAGTGAATCTTCTCCTCGCAAAACCATCGGAGCTACCACTCGGACTCTTTACTGGTAATCTCATGACTTACCTATGATGAATATGGTATCAAAGAATATTCTCGTTTGATGTCATTTGTTTGGAGCTAGAACGACTCGAGCAATTTACTTACTCTGAGACCAGGGTATTGGGGAATATACCTTTCTCCTTAATGGACAATCATGATCGTAAGTTGCAATGACCTGATAGATGGTTGGGATTGATTTGGAGCCTAAGGTTCTCCCACCAGGTAGACTCCACTCAAATCATCCACTTATGGGCAAGTGACACCTGTCACTCTAAACTCACTCCAGCTGCCCTGCTGGCAAGCCATGTTAGCCATGAAGTTAAACCTTCATTATGATGACTTAGACAATTCTCATGACAAATCAATTATTGTTGTGCCCTCTCTTCATTTTTCGATCTATGGTTGAGAGCTTGCCTCCATCAGACTCACACTTCTATTCCATAGGAGTATTTCTCTGAATTCATTAAGGTCGTACTTCAAAAGAAATCAATGTTGTGCCATCTAGGCCCATACTCAATCTCTCCACCTAATAAACTACTGACATACATATTTTCCCTGATGTTTGTCGTTAGCTCTCACCCTTCTGACGTACTTATGCTAACCATAATGATTAATGAAAAATAATTCATCCCCTCCAGTTACAAATATAAGACTCATATTGGCCCGACTTCGGGACCTTTTTTTGGAGTTATTCTCATGGTACATGAGATTTTCTTCCAAAGGTATCACTCTAACATGTTTTTTTTCAGATTTCTTTTCCACAACGTCCAAGGGATCTCTCTGATGTGACAACCCTAACTTCCCACCGATCAATGGTCACAATCTCTTTAGATCAATGGTTGAGGACCTTCACTAACCTACACCGGGTTTATGGAGTCATACTATCTACTCTAAGAACTTAACCATTTTCCAAGCCCTGCTAGAATTCGGTTCTTGATTCTCGAGGACTCTAGATGGTCCCGGGCTTCTAATATCTTTCGAACTTAAGGTTAAGGCCTCACATTTGTTGCAAACTCTCTATATAGGGAACATATAGGGTATTCGAATAGGTAGAAGTTTACACTCATTCATTTTTACGATTTAACCAAAAGTTATTGTGCATCACAACATGGTTCATCCTACTGCATTCAATATATAGGATAAGTATACAAAAAATCTCTTGTATTTAATCATTCATATGCATTAACACATGACTATTCTATTATTAAGCATTCACATAAGTCATTCATAGTTAGTTCAATACAAATGAACACTTATTTGATAAATGAATGATCCAATCCAATTGACTAAGAGAGGACGTCTTTTCTCCCGAAATTAGGCCACCCCCATTCCAAGCCATGATACCACCAAGGAAATTGACTGAGTAGGGATCCAAGTGTGCGATGATCTAAGAAGGTTACTCTCCTTCTCCCTTTGACACACCAAAAGTTTCCACTTCCCACTGAGCTTTGGGTCTCTACAGGTTTATCAAGTGGTTTCTCAACTGGATTTCCTCTGCACAAGGGAGTCCCTTCTCTGCTTAATAGTCCCTTAGCGACATCCCCTTACGAGTGTTGGTTTCTATCCAATAAGCACCAAGATGCATCCCAATATTTATTTAGTTCAGGAACCTGGGTCATCTCCATTCAGGGTGATGATCATCAACTTGGACAAGCTTCCTATTTTTTTCCAGAAAGCTATCCTTTTCTTTCTTAATCACCGCATATGTGCTTTTTCACTATGTTTCTTGTCACTCCTCCCTTTCTTCTCTCTACTCATCTAAGTTTGTCCATTCCCTTGGGATCTATGTTGAATCCTTGTAGGCATAGCCTGCAATCCACCCTTTTTCAATATGAAGGGACATTTTGTGGTACATTCCTATCAGTCATTCAATTGGACATTCTTTTTATGCATGGTACAATTGCGACAACCATTACTACCCAACCACCTTTATGTCCTTCTCTTTAATTTTCACTTGGTCGATTCCATCCGTATGGTGTGATGGTGGTGAAATCATCATGTTTGTAAGGATAGATAAGCTTGTTGTGCAAGCTTCCTATTTTCTTCATTGATGCATCTCATCTTCATTTCACTCAACCATCCCATCAGTCCTCTACATCATCAATTTCCTTCGTTGTATCATGGCCAATACTTATCAATATTGTTCCCTCTCAGTTAGCAATTTGGTGTTTATATTAAATCAAGACATAATTACATGCCTCATATTATTAACATATGAAGTTTGTGCGTAATTACAGTCTTGGGAGAAAATAGGGTGTTACAATCATAGGGAGGGAAATCCTCACCGTTGGTTGGGAGATGAGTCATTGGAGCATTCCAATGTTGGGTTGCAGTGCGGCTCTGACAGAGGGAAATTCTAAAACAAATGTGGACCATTGATTTGAGAATGGCCATGATGCAATCTTAGTATTCGTTTCGTCATGGGCCTTTGAACCAATTCCATTGGTGAGTAACGAGAAGGGGAGTGATGCCAGGGTGACAAAGGCACTAGCGAGAAAACTAGTGTGTCCCATAGAGTGATGCATGTCATATTTTTATTACACATGACAAGAGTGGACCCAGTTGGGGCGAGAAGGCCTTGGGACATCATTTTAAATACAATCATTGAGTCGGCATGACAACTAGATCTCCACCATTCGTTGGAGGACACAGGTGTCAAAATGCTCGTTCACAAGGTTGCATGGGGTGCCATTGGTGACAAAGACTCTGGGAATGAATACAATCCATTGATACTTCAGAGCGTGGTATCGATGATTATTTTGATTGTTGATTCTGGTCACAACTTCGTCGAGGTGTAGGCAATCAAAGATCCAAGTGTTGGATTCCAGAGAATATCGACGATGATGAAGAAGATAGGTGGAAGTACTTGGCTGGGTAAGCCCTAGTATCCTAAAATAACATATATAGCCACATCAGTCCAAGTGTCAAGTCATGGGTAAATCCACGTGTCATGTGGGTGTCATGCCTCATGTCAAGGTAAATTGGATATTTGAGACATCGGTTAGTGTGATTCCTAATGCCACGTGTCATGCTAGGCGACAGGTCATGGAAGTGCCATGTGTCTAAGGTTCTAGCAAGGGAGGTGGGTGTTAACCACTGAGCAGGTAAAGACTTTGATGTGATTAGATTCGTTGTCTATTGGACTCCAAGGATAGTTAGATTAGTTGAAGGGAGTGCCATCAGATTGGGCCTATTGGAGTGGTCTGAGTTACCATAATGAGTTAAATTCGATGGGAGGGACTCCGAGAATGAATGAGGATCGTTGATTAGGAAGATGCTAAGATTTAATCTCACCCGAAGATCAGTGTGGGTCCTGCAATAATCCAATCTCAGGAAGAGCATGGAATGGCCAATCATATTTGAGAAAATGGAGACTTTGAAGTAATAAGAGTTGTTTATATATGACTACGAGGACCATCCAATTTGTCGGAGCATGCAAGGTTGGACTATGTCCATCATAGTGGAATATGACTCTCGGGAGGAAGTACTCCAATAGGAGGAACTCCAAGAATGAGAGAGGTATGTTGATCGCAAGAAAGGAACGATGAAACGACAACTGTAGATTTGTCATGGGCCCCACCTGATTACTTGCAAGAGAATAGAGAGGTAGGTGTTAACCACCAAGAAAGTTAGAGGCATTGACGTGATTGGGGTCGTTGACCCTAGAGACCAAGGGTCCTTGGATCTATGGAGAAGACCCATTGGAGCAGAACCCGTTGGAGTGGTTGTCAAGCAGGGTAACCGAGGACTTCATTGAGTACCAGTTTGAAATGATCCATATCATTGATATAATAGTGAGAGTTGGTGCAGGCCATCCGTTTGGGGGCCCGAGAAGCTAGGGGTAAATGGGCTAGGTGGTAGGTGCCATGTCGGATGGGCACATGTGATGTGGATCCAAATGGGTGCCACATTGCAATGAGCTTAATTTTAACAAATAAAGGCCTAAGAAACTTTATAAGGCCATAAATTTTGATCTAGAGCCCAGTTTCGAGCATGGTAGCAGTCATTGGAAATCTCTTGACAAACACAATATGATGGTGCCCTCGAGAGGAGGCTTTGAGATGGTTAAGGAAAAATGAAAATTTAATACCCCCTCTCTAAAAAAGGTACTTCGGGGGTTGGGTGCCTTACAAAGTAGTATCAAGGCAGAGTTCAAACACTGGGCTTGGATGGACCAGAGATCAATCACATGACTGGTATATCAAGAATAAGATGAGCAGTTGGACAAGTGTTTGTTCCTTTGAAATTTGTTTATTATCTACACCAACTCCTTGAGAAGAAGGACTGCAGATTGAAATTTTGTTTTAAAATTTCTTGCAACAAAAAATTCACATGTTGATATGCAACATGAGAATTATGTTGTTGCTTTGGTAAGAATTCTATCTAGTCCTACTAAAGTGGGAATATACTAACATGAAATGATGGTAATGTTTCAATGAAAATGGTATAAATATTATAATTATGTATAAAGCTACATGGTTCCATAGAATGAATGAACTGGTGGTTGTAATGTTGCTTGTAAGTATGGTCTATTGGAGCCCTGACAATCATAATTGTTGCTTAAATAAAATACTAAAGCCTGTATGTATGAGTCCTCATGTCTAGAGGACCGATGGAAAATTTATAAGTTCAGTTTACTTGACCTATAATGAATGAAACTTGTTGTTGAGATAATCTAATTAAGCAAAAGAATGAAGAGTCCTTTAGACGAAAATGGATTTGGAAGGATTTAGAGAAATGAAAAATTTCCTACATTGCATGAGAACTTTCCTCAGATGACCAAAATGATCTGATTAGATTTTAGAGTACACCGTTAAGTCATCAAGGTAGATCTGAATGATCTTACCGATCAAATCGTCAAAAGCTATTTTCATAGCTCTTTGAAAGGTGGCACCTGCATTGGATAAGTCAAAAGGCATACACTCATAAGAAAAGGTTCCCCAACAAGTAATAAATGTGGTTTTGTATTTATCTTCCCTTTTTACCTTGATTTGATTGTAACCGGAAAAACCATCAAGTAAGGACATCATTTATGACCCTGCAACTTGTTGCAAATCATTTCCATGTTAGTGAGAGGGAAGTGATCTTTTATACTAGATCGATTTAATGCGTGAAAATCAACGCATAATCTGATCTGACCAATTGTTTTCTGAACAAGAACCAAATTTGAAACCCATTTAGAATACTTGACCGAAAAGATCATTCCATCTTTCAAGAGTTTTTCGAACTCCTTTCGAATAGTTGCTTCTAGCGCAGGGTTGATAGGTTTTTGTTTTTGCCTAATTGGTTGTATGCCTTCCTTTATGGGGATGGCATGTTATCTAAGACTAGGATCAAAACCACGAAGATCCTCATAAGACCAAGCAAAAACATCTTGAAATTCACCAAGTAGCTTGGAAAACTTCATTTTCTCTTCATTTTAACATTTGGCACCTATTTTAACATTGTTTGGAGCCTCGGGTGTCCCAAAATGTTCAAGGAGATAGTTTCACCCACCTTCCTTTTTGACTCATCTCCTTTTTGTTTCTCTTTGTTGCCTACATCACTCGATGAAAATGAACTCTCTAGAGGGGTCAAGCCTTTAGGAATATTGTTATATTCTATGGATATAATTTCCTTGGGCTTAAAAGGTTCATTTTGAATGAAAGCACAAATGCTCTCATCATTAGGGAAGACCTGCCAAGATTCTGTATTGTCAAGGATATGTGGATGATATAGAGATTGAAAGGTACAATCAGGTATGTGTGGCAGAAGTTGTCGATTAGGAGAGGTTGCAAAAACAACTAATCGATCAACCATTGAGTTTAACTCCCTCTTAACATGAGTGATGTTGAAAGATAAAAGGTTCGAGATAAGCACCCAAACAGTTTGGGTGTATCGTTTCATCAACTTTTTTCTAGGAGAGTAAATTTTGTGTACATGGTTCACAACAAGCTCAGAATCCCCAAAAACTGAAAGGTGACCACAACCAAGATTATAGGCGTTCTCAATGCCCAATAATAAAGCTTCAAATTCAGTGACATTATTTGTGCAAGAAAACTCCAACCTATAAGAAAAGTTATGGATTTTTCCTACAGGAGAAATCAAGATAATGTCAGCTTTGTTACCTTCATTAGAGCATGAACCATGAAAGTGCATGTGCCACATACCATCATCTAAATCTATTTGTTACAAGGGAATGTTATCCTCCTCAACAAATATGGAATACACCCCTAGGTCCTCTTCGATATAGTTTACATTATTCTGTGAGACACTCTCTATGTAAGGTGAAATCCTTCCCTCTATAAGGACTATAATGTTTTTACCATTCCGAGGAACGGATAAGTGTGTTCCATCGAGTGAGAGGTATCCACCCGTCAAATATTTCCAATATCTTCCCAAGATGATTAAGTAATTGCTTACTGGCATATCAATTACCTGAATACTAAGGGTTGTCATTATTTCAGGGTGTGCGCACAAAACTAAGGTCACATCTTTAATCTCACCTATGGTCATTTGTTGTAGACTATTATAGGAGAGCATGCTTCTGGCATTTTTATTTGTAAAAGACAAGCCTATATCTTCCATAATAATCTTCGACATCACACTTGGGCCCGAACTGCCATCAATGAGGCAACAATGGGCAATATTATCCATAATCTTCACAGAAATATAAAAAGGGGGATTTTTTATAGGGTATCTAAATATATGTACACCTAATTTATTTAAATATGAATCCTCTTTGTTTACCTCTTCAGATAGGTTGGTTACAATGGAAACTTTTCCTTCCATAAATTGTTTCAGATGCCTCTGTTGTTCAGGGACGACAACCATGTCCAGAAGGGTCTCATATGATTTGATATTGGCCAACTGATTTAGGATATTATATTTGGAAGAGGGGAGAGGGGAAGTAATTCCTTGACTCTCAGGAACCTTAGGAACCTGAATAGTAGCAACGAGTGAGGATGAGCTCGGGCTAGAAGAATTGTGGGGAGGATCAAATTTTCCTTTGAGAGCATAGGATGTGTTTCTCGTATTGATGATCATGACATCTTATGGCTCTGCAAAATATAGGACAATGATGGTAGTTTCCGATCATTTACCAAATATCTTATCTCTGGCACTTTTCCTCAGCTCACATGTGGCTTCCTTGTGGTGTTCCTCACAAAAGTTAAACCAAATTCAAGGCAAGATAGCTTTTGGCTGAAAATTATTTTCAATTGGATTTCTAAAGAGGGGTGCCAAAGATGATGAAGCTCCAGGGGTGATACGGGAGACATTTCCTTTTCTCTCATATGCTATCATACGATTATTCATATCTTGTACTAGCTGTAAGAGGGCATATATTTATTTCTGTTTAACCAATTCTTCCTAAGGAAGACTAGTTCTTTCAAGTTGTTCTTCATACTCTAAACAAGTATGCAGAGCGAAATTGAGATTATCAATGGTTTTTTCCTCGAGCCTATGATGATAGGAGGAAGGTAATGCATTGTAGCATTGCATGCAACAAGCTTGGTTCTAAGGTCGAATGAGTTCATGGATTTGATTGTATTACTTAGTGAAATGAAAGTTGAAGGACTCGATGGTCTCACCATCCTTATAGGTGATGCTATTGTATTCTTGTAACTTCTCAGTTGGGATTTTAGATTGCCCATAAGTGGATATGAACCAATAGATTAAATCCTCCCAAGTAGATAGAATCTTAGGAGGAAGGTCAAATAAATTGGCTACAACCCTTCCTTCCAAGGAATTGACGAATAAGCGCATGCAAGTATCATTATCATTTGTTCCTATGTTGTGAAAAGAATTATAAAATGTCACTAGGTGTTCATCTGTAGTGACATTGTTATTCCCCGAAAATCTGGGAATCTATTCTTTGAATTTAGGAAGTGGATGAGTAGCAGGTGTTAGGTTAAGAGGGAAGGACACATGCCACAGTGTGGTTGTAGTTTCTTCTTCAAACTGAAAAAACCCATATTTTTTTATGAATTTGGTGGGATTTGTGGTAGATTGGACATGGATGTGGTGGCTATATAAGATACTGATCACTGATGAAGTTGAAGACTAAGAAGAGGAAGCACTTCCAGTGCCACAAGAGGCACCCCTAGATGCCATCTTGTGGATGATAGGTGAGGGAAAGAAAGATGAACTGGATGAATCAGAAAAATTTCTCTTTAGAGAACTTTGCTGGGTTGAAAACACAACATTCCTTCTTCCTATTTCAGCAATAGGATTAATTCCAGGTCATAAGCCTCTTCTTCTTCTAGAAACATGAGAGTCTAAGGACATGAAAGAAATGCCAAAACTGAAGGAACAAGAAGGTTACTTCTGATTTCTAGGTTGTCTACGTCTAGCTTCCCAACGTTCCTGGGCACTAATATCTCATTCAATTGTTTCCCATGAATGATTAAGCTCAACACGAGTATTGGCAGTGTCTAAAATGGTGTTAAACTGATTTAAAGCAATGTTGGTCTGATCTTGAAGACCGAGCTCAATATTGGGCTACCTTGCAACAGACACAGTCGTTAAGAAATAAAACAGTTAAAGAATCAATATCAGAAAAAAAAAAAAAAAAAAAGATGTATCGATGTTAATCAATCATAAAAATTAACCACAAAGATATTAAATATCTCTCCAGTATGGTCGCCAAACAAATGTTGAGGAGAAGATATGAAATGATCTTACTCAAGCATTTTCAAATTCTGCTTGGCTAAATAAAAATAGATGGGAATATCACCCTATGTTTATAGCCATCAAAATTAATATCCTAAGTCACAAGTATTGATTACATGTGATTAGGCTAGTCTTTTTATAAATAAAATATTGCTAGAAAATTCATTATTTATATGATTTCCTGAATATAACAGTTGTTGAAATACATGTAGAGACAGAAGTAAAGACACCAGGTCGATAATCAAGACAGATGAGACATAAAGCAATCCTTTATTTCATTCCAATTCATTAAAGAGTCATTCTCTTTACAAAATTTCGTAAAGAAGTTTTGGACCAAAGTCAAACTTAGACGTCCTCGATGAAACATACAAAATGACCTCTGACAGAAAATAAAAAAATGAACTCTAAAAGTTGGATCAACTTGCCACAGATTGTTGCCCACTCAACTTTGCACAATAGACTTTGTCAGTCATGAAAACTAATTCACAAATAGACAAGTCTACACAGACTATTAAAGATAGATCAACACCTCTGAAAAACAAGTGTATGAATGATGTAATTCAGCCTTGAATCTTGTTGTTTACAATAAGACCTTGCTATCATAAAAAATAATCATGCTTGTGATAAATTAAGGAATGAATTAAAACTGAACTATCTCAACACAAACTCAAAGAGAAAACCTTAGTATGCTTCTCCTTCTATCATCTTATGTTCCTCCCTTTCCTTTTTCCTTTAACAAAATTAGAATTGGTTGAAGTAGTTGAACTACTTCATTAGTTAAGTTAATTAAAACCCGACCAACTTTTAGTTAGGGGGAAAAGCAATAAGTCATAATAAGGGTTTTTTAAATAAATAATAACTAGTAGGTGGGACCCCTTGTGACTCCCATTATCTTTTAACAATCATAATGCAATTAGTTATTTAAACAAATATCTCTCCTTGTGATTCCCATCATCACATTCATATTTGACAATTTATCTCAATGATTTTGCAATTATTTCCAAAAATATATTACCCATGTATCTAAAACATAATGTGTTGTCCAAAAATTCAGAAGTCAATTGTTCTAAACAATTAATAAATAAAAACTTAAAATCCATATTTTCCAGTCTGTGAGGCAATCTTTCCCTTGTTGCTGCTATCACCTTTTAATCTCTCTGAATTTTCCTTAGGATGTGTCTATCTCTTAGGCCTTATCTCGTTGATTACATGAGAGAAATAGTCCCTCAAATGCATGGGGGATGACACGGATTTATCATAATCATTTGAAGGTGAGGAAGGGGCAGTAGTGGCTTTTCCTTTGTCAAGGGCATTGTAGGCCTCGGTTTTCAACCTCTTTCTTGAAAAGATCATTCATGTATGCAAAATTGATTAGCAAATAGTTTCTTTAACAACCATACATGACAACTCTTTTAAAGATATGAAATAAATTTTGGCTCGGCAACATATCAGACTCATGCAATCCAATACATACAAATTGTTTAACCGTTGTCAATGAACAGGGGGTGAACAAGGTTTTGGGATATACGAGGGGTTCATATTGAGTGGAAAAAAATTAAAATGAGGGGGGAAAGATCATCGTTACTGCTCATAGATAACAAACAATCAATTGTAATGTAAGCCAAAGAACATATCATTGTAATCCATCTTAAGTTGTCGTAATACAGAGTTCCTCTTAACTGTAATTAATTTTTAGGAACATGGAGTGAGTAATGAATATGGGAAGGTGAGGGGATTGTAATTAGCGAAAAGTGAAATAATGGTAGGGGAAAAAGCGGATATTTTCCATAAAATCAATTAAGTAATCCATAAAACAATTTTGTATTTAATGCAAACGATCCAACACTAACCAAATAATTTTTGTGATCAATTAACAATTGTTGTGTGTATAATTTAACCATTACTGTGTGTTAAACTTGCTCACTGTTCACATTTAAATACTGAACATTTTCAATTACACGGTGCCATTATACTCAAAATAATATGCCTTCCAAACAACCTATATAAAGAATCATGTTTCCTTTCATTTCTTCTATTTAAAATTAAAACAAAATTCCAATGACCACATAGTCACTTGTTTCCACTCTGTTCAGCATCAAAACATCAACCACTGTCCATGAATTAATTCCTCAATCAAACACAGAGACAAAAATCATGCCTGATTCCATTCCTTTAATCAATTTAACATTTAAATTGTAATGAAACCATTATGTTACAAAACCCATGTCCACCCCTGATATGATGCACAATGTCCATAAAGTGTATACAGTATACATCTAAGTCACAAATATCATGGTTTTAAATTGCAATGATCCTGATTGTAAATTAAAACACAGATTAACATAAACCACCATTTCAACCTATATCATGTTGTAGGAAACACACAACCCAACACATGAGTAAAGAGGCATACTCTCGATCAACCATAAAAACATGTTGATTTAATAATTCGACTATTACAATACAAGGGGAAGCGACTGTATGCCCATAATCAAAACCACTGTCAATGATATTAACAGAGACAATCCATCAATCAACCACTGTTGACAATACTCCACCAACTCATAATAATAAACAATATAGCCGAATCATTTCATTTATTAAAACGGGCTTGGAATAATCAAAATGGGCTGTGAGTAATCAATGGTTTTCTCTGTGGACCAACACAGGGAGACTAGAGTCGACCTTCAACAACAAGTGAGAAAATCTTGAGACAATATGGTAGACACACAGGTCATATCCCCAAGATCTTCACAGACAGGGTGATAGTTCACGAGATAGGAGAGATTATGAATAAAGGAGCAAAGGATTCTTAAAATAACACCAAGAACACGTAGGGCATAACCCTCATGGTTTTCCTAATCAACCTGCATAATGTGATATAAAAATAGATCCATGAAATAACAATCAACCCTACAGTAATGATGCAGGCCCCTCTTCTCTCCTAAGGACTGCGCGACCTCTCGATCTAGGATCGATCAAGAAACTGTGTCTGATTGACTCTTTGGCCCTCAAGAAACTCAAATCCACTTAACAGGCCCCCTTTCCCTTAAATCATAGGTTATATGGAACCCGCATCTTTCTCCTTAAGGCCTTTTAGCTTCAACATGTTTAGATGCTAACTCTCCTGGTTAAGCCCCTCCCTTTATGTAACTAAGGTTGTGACCAGTCGCCTAATCGAAAGGCACGTCGTGACTCCATGTATCGGGCCTTTGCATGCGAGCCACTCCAACTCTCCTAACTTTCAAAATCCCAACAAGATCCTAGCGCATGCTAGCCCCTCTATTCCCCTTCACCGATGTGACCCTTCGCTATGATCGTGGGCCAATATTTCGAGCACTTCGCGATTTCGCATCTCGTGGGTTCACACTTCACAAGTCGTCTCCCTAGACACTCAACAGTCTAGATCTCTTCTCGAACCGATGGCTCATATCAAATCTTAGCGGTTTCAGGTTTCGCAAGTTCCCAGAACTCTTACCTATGATTTCCCAAGTTGCAAAGTCCCGACAAAACTAGATGTATGGTTCAAATCCCTCGTTCGATAAATGGGTATGATCTTTTCACGATTTTTTGATTCACGACTTTGGAGTCTCCTTGCATCCGTTCTCCCGATAACTGAAATTGTGATGGCGCTGGATCAACATTCCATATCTCCCCTTTGATCAACGGCTCAGATCATGTCGTGATTTTATGTTTCACAAGTTCTCGTGACTCAACCTTTGACTCCTTCGAGTCATGAGTCAGTGAAATGTTGATATCTTGCCATGTGTCCTCCTTGAGAACAGATGGTCTCGATGATTTTGGAACGATCAACGGCTATGATATTTTCATGAATTCACACTTCGCGAATCCTCACAAATCTGCTCTTTGACCTTTCCACTCTGTGAGTTAACAAAATGATGATCTCTCTCCATGTGTCCTATCGTGATGGACAGTTTCGATGATTTCAGAATTTCGTGACCTTGTTCCTCCTGTCTACGTTCAAAACTTTAATGTTAGTGCACTTTACCTTGATCAGACGGCTACAATCTATTTGTGCTGATATCAAACAGTTGAGATCTTTCCTCCTCTGCACTTGCTCCTCGTTGTATGGATGTTGATCGGTGTTGAAATAATGTAACTGCGAAGAGCATTCTTATTATTTTGTTATTGGATTAAATCCCCATTGTGGATTAATCATGTCATTATTATTATTTTTATTATTAGGTTAATCCCCATTGAGGATTAACCAAGTCGGTAATTG
>ML797564.1:160765-176219 GCA_009831015.1 Picea engelmannii
TCATGTTATTAGATTTATCATTGAGAAGATGTAGAAGAAATGTGTAAATAAAAATCAATGGAATAATGCTAAAACAAAGTTGTTAATGTGTAAGTGTTTAAATAAATTGTTAATTGCTTAGCATCCTATGGACGGGTGCTACAAGCGTGGTGAATATTCACCATTACACACCCATTGATGTTGACTTCATCCAAACCTCTAAATCAAAATAAAAAAGTAAAGGAAAAGCTACTATCAATATCTCTGAACCTATTCAAGAAATTTCTATAGAATCAGAGTCTCTAAACAATACTATTTTCCATATTGAAGAAACCATAAGAGAAAAGGAAGCATTAGTGCAAGAGTTATGGAAAAGTCTAAAATTACAGAAGGAAGAATTGAACTATCTTAAAACAAAAAGAGATGAACAAATAGAACAAGAGATGTTCAACGAAGAGTCAGAAATAGAACAATTGGAATCTAAGATACTCAAAAGCTTAGATGACATATTAGTAATCTCTGTAAATATCAAAGTCCAAGGTTATCTGCAATACACTTTAGATGCACAAGTAGATACAGGTGCTATGAATTCATGTGCTAAATTTGGAGCTTTACCATCATATTATTGGTAGCCTGTAGATATATCTTTTAGAGCTGTCAACAAAAAAAAATTAAAGATTAAGTTCATTGCTCCAGATTTCTCCATTTACCTACAGGAAGAAAAGATATCTTTAACTCTATATTGTTTTGATACTGGTGCAGATATACTATTAGGACAAGATTTTGTAAATAAGTGTTTGCCCTATACTGTTGGAAATGGCTTTGTACAACTTAACATTTCAGGAAAAATTATGAAGATTCCAAGTAAGTCCACTTATGAATCAAGAATTGCAGTAAACAAAAATATGGAACAAGTTGAAAAATCTGCAAGTAATTTGGTTCACATCCAAAAGATCATTGGACATGCTGAAAAACATGGAATGGAGATGATAAAAGATATAAAAGAAAAGATAGAATCTGATTGTACATCATATTATCCCAATGCTTTCTGGACCAGAGAGCAGTACTTTGTCAGTCTCCCATATAAGGAAGATTATTTTCCCAGACCTCAAAAGGCCTCTGCTAATCATATGTCTCCCACTGAAAGTGAATACTGCCAAAAGGAAATATCTGAATTATTGGAAAGAAAATTAATAGAAGTCAGTAGAAGTCCTTAGGCTTGTCCTACCTTTTATGTCAATAAACACAGTGAGCAGAAAAGAGGAAAACCAAGAATGGTTATAAATTATAGAGCCTTAAATGATGCTCTACTACCTATAAGATTTCCTCTGCCTTCTAAAGAATTATTGTTTTCTAAGATTGGGAAATGTAACATCTTCAGCAAGCTTGATCTAAAGAGCGGATTTTGGCAAATAGGGATTATCCCTAAGGATAGATACAAAACTGCATTTGTCGTTCCTCATGGACAATACCAATGGAAAGTAATGCCTTTTGGTTTGAAGAATGCTCCATCAGAATTCCAAAAACGAATGGACGATATCTTCAAACACTTGAATTTTGTTATGGTATATATTGATGACTTACATGTTTTCTCTGTTGATTGTAAAACACATGTACAACATTTAAAGGTTGTTTATGATTTATTGTATAAACATGGTTTAGTGCTCAGTCGTTCTAAGCTATGTTGGGCACAAACTAAGATTGAATATCTTGGATTAATACTTTCCAAAGGAGAAGTAGAACTCTAGGATCATGTCTTGAAAAAACTTTCAGAGTTCCCTGATGAAATACTAGATCAGAAGCAACTACAAAGGTTCCTTGGTTGTTTAAATTATATCCGACAGCTCTATGAGAATCAGGCCAAAGATGTTCGGATACTCCAGAAAAGATTGAGCAAAATAATACCATGGAATTATAAAATGACTCAAGTTGTTCAGATTATTAAGTAGAAGATCCAGAATCTCTCTAAATTGTATCTTCCAGATATGACACTACAACTCATTCTTGAAACTGATGCCTCCAATGAAACATGGGCAGCAATTCTTTTGTGGAAAAATGGATCTAAACTGGAAGAAGTATGCATTTATACTTTTGGATTCTTTAGTGATACAGAGTCCAGATATCCTTCCTCTCACAAAGAAATACTTGTTGTCAAAAATGGCATCAAGAAATTCAGGATGTTCCTAAAACCTGTACATTTCATTGTTAGAACAGACCTGAAACATATGAAAGGAATGTTATCTAATCAAAGATTGCTTGAACAGGGAAATAACAGGATTTTGCGATGGAGCTTGTGGCTTGACGGATTTGACTTTGAAATCCAATACAAGCCAGGAAAAGATAATTGTGTTGCTAATCTGCTTACCAGGGAAGCATCTCCACCCAAAGAAAAGGATAGAACAATTAAATGGCTTCATCCTCCTTGAGCATAAGGGATGCTCCACCACCAGGATTCAAATGGATCCTAGTGTGTGACAATTGTAAATATTGATAATGTTTTGATTGCCTAGTATGTTGTATAAAGTCTAGCCCAGAATGTATAAAGATATTAAATAGATGGGTACAGTCATATAATCATCTGCAGTCCTACAATAGTTATTTCATAAGTAGTCATAATTTGTCTCGAGGTACTGTGACTGGAGGACCATTTCAAGGAAAAGTATATATAGTGCTATATACACCAGACATAACCTATGAAGATTACTGCAAAATTATGCTACAAACAAAATATGATGGCTCTTGCTGGATTACTTTTGAATGTTTGCCCTTCAAAGATTATCATTATTTCTGGTCTGGTTGGTTATATATACTGTTCTGGACATATTGTCCCAGAGATGCTGATTTCTTTGATGCCAGTAAAGAACCTTTCGTCCAATGGTTTCAGGCTGATGTTCAACAAGCTGCACATCATGAAGGATGGTTTACTTTTAACCTCTCTTTTATTGGCAGTGATTTACATTTCAGCAAGACTGAGCCATCTCAGTCTCAGTCCTTTAAGGTCACTAGTGATTATTTCGGTGACTTATGCATACCAGAAGATGAGCTTATTCCAGCTATGAAAGGTTCCCCTTTCTACAGATGTTTCAGCTAGCTTCCACCTTTTTCAAGTGATCACAACTCTCCTCCCAGTAGTCACTTTGGTTATGATAGTGACACTTCTTTTGATTCTATAGCCGAATACAATATAATAAATAGAATGGAAGCATGATGGGCCTAGCTGCCTCACTTTGTAATAAAGATATTGTTTTCATGTTTATCGGGCCGACAGTGGTGTCCCGACAGTTCCGTGGGTTCCTGTAGAACTCCACAGTGTATACATGTGACTAGGAATAATTACTTTAGTCAGTGTCATTCCGTAAAAGTTGGTATGGGTCCCCATATGGACGAGCCTCCAAGGGACGAGATAACAGCTGTTGTCCACAGCTGCCCCATCCACTTCATGGAATCTTTTGTTACCGGCAGTTGCCAGTATATTTTAACTGGTAACCTGCTTAAAGATGTATAAATAAGGCTCTACCCTTCTCATTTGGGGGCATTCGAGTCTGAGTGATCGAGAGAGAGAGAGTCTAGTCTAAAATTATGTCTATGAGTAAGTCGAGCAGTGTGTATCCTCTTCACTATCACTTGCCTTCGGGATCTTGTGACTTGTGAACAAAAAACATTGATCTCAAGTGTAAAATTGGTCTATGGTTCTACTCATAAAAATTCTACTCTGTAAAATTGGTATCAGAGCCATAAGTGTTGTGTCAAGCTAGTTTCTGCCTGAGCAATCGTCCAAGAGCCTGTCTAATATTCTTGTATTAGAAGACATAAGACTAAAAGCCCTTCTTTTCTGTGCAGTTATAGCTTCTAAGTATGCAATTCATGCCTCCTGCATGATATTGTAATCTTGAGATCAGTTGATTAATATAAAGACAATTGTTGTGAAGTGCTTCTACTTTGGAATGAGCCTTGTGTCTGAAGTATATGATTGCGAGAAGTGAAAATGTTCAGTATTGAGTGACGTGATCTTCTTGACAGTGGTCTCCAGCTTTGTTGTAGGAAAGTAAGTCAGCTTTTGTTGCCGAAGAAGGTGTTGGTGCTGCATAGTCCTTTTCCCATTGTAAGTTTGATCTTACCACTTGATATATTTGCTTACCTGCAATACTCAAAGTATACTGTCATAAGTTGCAGTAGTTTCAAATGGCTTCACAGAATGTCAAGAGTTCTTATGATTTATCTGCTGATGTCAAATATAAACCATCTAAATGGTATACTCATTTTCTCAGTCAGTCTTCTTCTTCTTCTTCTAAAGCACTTTATAATACTTGGTTGATATCCCAAGAATATGAGCCAGATGTTAACTGGCGTATGCTTGAGATTGAACCTGCTAAGATTTATGACCTTCCTATGTTCAAATTCCGTGCTACTACTCTTTTTCGATATTGTTCCAATAATGTTCCTCTCTCTCTTGGACAAACTATTTATCAGATTCCTTTGATCCAACAAGACGATATAGATTGGGGTCTTGAAAATGGTTACAAATATGTCCATCTTGGTTTAATTCAGTTTGGAATCAATCCTTTAGTCCAACCTGGTCTAGATAACTCTGTTCTTACCTGTATTATTGATTCTAGACATAATACTTTTTCTGACGCCTTAATTTCTGGATTCCAAGCTCCGTTAAATAATGGTCCAGTATGGTCATCTGCACTCCCAAGATTTCAAGTCTCTCTTACAGACCCTTATATCAATACTCTGTTGCAAGCGTATATCCATTTTTCAGGTTTTAATATGGATGAAGGATCCAAAATTGCCCAATTACAATCTTCTATTTTCTTACGCTTCATCTCTACTACTATCCCTGCTTTAAATCCTAAACTCCTACAACTGAAAGCGTGGTGGTTGGCCATTTTTATGAGTAGAACCATAGACCAATTTTACACTTGAGATCAGTGTTTTTCGTTCATAATTCACAAGATCCCGAAGGTGAGTGATAGTGAAGAGGATACACACTGCTCGACTTACTCACAGATAGACTTTTAGACTAGACTCTCTCTCTCTCGATCACTCAGACTCGAATGCCCCCAAATGAGAAGGGTAGAGCCTTATTTATACATCTTTAAGCAAGTTACAGGTTAAAATATACTGGCAACTGCTGGTAACAAAAGATTCCATGAAGTGGATGGGGCAGTTGTGGACAACAACTATTATCTCGTCCCTTGGAGGCTCAACCATATGGGGACCCATGCCAACTTTTACAGAATGACACTGACTAAAGTAATTATTCCTATTCACATGTATACACTGTGGAGTTCTACAGGAACCCACGGAACTGTCGGGACACCACTGTCGGCCCGATAAACATGAAAACAATATCTTTATTACAAAGTGAGGCAGCTAGGCCCATCATTCTTCCATTCTATTTATTATATTGTATTCGACTATAGAATCAAAAGAAGTGTCACTATCATAACCAAAGTGACTACTGGGAGGAGAGATGTGATCACTTGAAAAAGGTGGAAGCCAGCTGAAACATCTGTAGAAAGGGGAACCTTTCATAGCTGGAATAAGCTCATCTTCTGGTATGCATAAGTCACCGAAATAATCACTAGTGACCTTAAAGGACTGAGACTGAGATGGCTCAGTCTTGCTGAAATGTAAATCACTGCCAATAAAAGAGAGGTTAAAAGTAAACCATCCTTCACGATGTGCAGCTTGTTGAACTTCAGCCTGAAACCATTGGACAAAAGCTTCTTTACTGGCATCAAAGAAATCAGCATCTCTGGGACAATATGTCCGGAACAGTATATATAACCAACCAGACCAGAAATAATGATAATCTTTGAAGGGAGAACATTCAAAAGTAATCCATCAAGAGCCATCATATTTTGTTTGTAGCATGATTTTGCAGTAATCTTCATAGGTTATGTCTGGTGTATATAGCACTATATATACTTTTCCTTGAAATGGTCCTCCAGTCATAGTACCTCGAGCCAAATTATGACTACTTTTGAAATAACTATTGTAGGACTGCAGATGATTATATGACTATACCCAGCTATTTAATATCTTTATACATTCTGGGCTAGACTTTATACAACATACTAGGCAATCAAAACAGTAGCAATAT
This sequence comes from Picea engelmannii, assembly GCA_009831015.1. NCBI lineage: Eukaryota > Viridiplantae > Streptophyta > Pinopsida > Pinales > Pinaceae > Picea > Picea engelmannii. Next base: position 166,857 of record ML797564.1, read on the forward strand.
TTACAATTGTCACACACTAGGATCCATTTGAATCATGGTGGTGGAGCATCCCTTATGCTCAAGGAGGATGAAGCCATTTAATTGTTCTATCCTTTTCTTTGGGTGGAGCTGCTTCCCTGGTAAGCAGATCAGCAACACGATTATCTTTTCCTGGCTTGTATTGGATTTCAAAGTCAAATCTGTCAAGCCACAAGCTCCATCGCAAAATCCTATTATTTCCCTGTTCAAGCAATCTTTGATTAGATAACATTCCTTTCATATGTTTCAGGTCTGTTCTAACAATGAAATGTATAGGTTTTAGGAACATCCTAAATTTCTTGATGCCATTTTTTACAGCAAGTATTTCTTTGTGAGAGGAAGGATATCTGGAATCTGTATCACTGAAGCATCCAGAAGTATAAATGCATACTTCTTCCAGTTTAGGTCCATTTTTCTACAAAAGAACTGATGCCCATGTTTCATTGGAGGCATCGGTTTCAAGAATGAGTTGTAGTGTCATATCTGGAAGATACAATTTAGGGAGATTCTGGATCTTCTGCTTAATAATCTGAACAACTTGAGTCATTTTATAATTCCATGGTATTATTTTGCTCAATCTTTTTTGGAGTATCTGAACATCTTTGGCCTGATTCTCATAGAACTGTCGTATATAATTTAAACAACCAAGGAACCTTTGTAGCTGCTTCTGATCTAGTATTTCATCAGGGAACTCTGAAAGTTTTTTCAAGACATGATCCTGGAGTTCTACTTCTCCTTTGGAAAGTATTAATCCAAGATATTCAATCTTAGTTTGTGCCCAACATAGCTTAGAACGGCTGAGCACTAAACCATTTTTATACAATAAATCATAAACAACCTTTAAATGTTGTACATGTGTTTTACAATCAACAAAGCAAACAAGTAAGTCATCAATATATACAATAACAAAAATCAAGTGTTTGAAGATATCGTCCATTCGTTTTTGGAATTCTGATGGAGCATTCTTCAAACCAAAAGGCATTACTTTCTATTGGTATTGTCCATGAGGAACGACAAATGCAGTTTTGTATCTATCCTTAGGGATAATCCCTATTTGCCAAAATCCGCTCTTTAGATCAAACTTGCTGAAGATGTTACATTTCTCAATCTTAGAAAACAATAATTCTTTAGAAGGCAGAGGAAATCTTATAGGTAGTAGAGCATCATTTAAGGCTCTATAATTTATAACCATTCTTGGTTTTCCTCTTTTCTGCTCACTGTGTTTATTGACATAAAAGGCAGGACAAGCCCAAGGACTTCTACTGACTTCTATTAATTTTATTTCCAATAATTCAGATATTTCCTTTTGGCAGTATTCACTTTCAGTGGGAGACATATGATTAGCAGAGGCCTTTTGAGGTGTGGGAAAATAATCTTCCTTATATGGGAGACTGACAAAGTACTTCTCTCTGGTCCAGAAAGCATTGGGATAATCTGATGTACAATCAGATTCTATCTTTTCTTTTATATCTTTTATCATCTCCATTCCATGTTTTTCAACATGTCCAGTGATCTTTTGGATGCGAACCAAATTACTTGCAGATTTTTCAACTTGTTCCATATTTTTGTTTACTGCAATTCTTGATTCATAAGTGGACTTACTTGGAATATTCATAATTTTTCCTGAAATGTTAAGCTGTACAAAGCCATTTCCAATAGTAAAGGGCAAACACTTATTTACAAAATCTTGTCCTAATAGTATATCTGCACCAGTATCAAAATAATATAGAGTAACAGATATATTTTCTTCCTGTAGGTAAATGGAGAAATCTGGAGCAATGAACTTAATCTTTAATTATGTTTTGTTGACATCTCTAAAAGATATATCTACAGGCTGCCAATAATATGATGGTAAAGCTCCAAATTTAGCACAGGAATTCATAGCACCTATATCTACTTGTGCATCTAAAGTGTATTGCAGATAACCTTGGACTTTGATATTTACAGAGATTACTAATCTGTCATCTAAGATTTTGAGTAGCTTAGATTCCAATTGTTCTATTTCTGACTCTTCGTTGAACATCTCTTGTTCTATTTGTTCATCTCTTTTTGTTTTAAGATAGTTCAATTCTTCCTTCTGTAATTTCAGACTTTTCCATAACTCTTGCACTAATGCTTCCTTTTCTCTTATGGTTTCTTCAAGATGGAAAATAGTATTGTTTAGAGACTCTGATTCTATAGAAATTTCTTTAATAGGTTCAGAGATCTTGATAGTAGCTTTTCCTTTACTTTTTTTATTCTGATTTAGAGGTTTGGATGAAGTCAGCATCAGTGGGTGTGTAATGGTGAATATTCACCACACTTGGCTACTGAAGATCATTGATTTGATCAGTGATGCGAGCCAGTTGGGACTCATATCGATCTAAAAGTTGAAATTGTCCAGGAGTCAGGGTAGATATTTTGGATTGGAGGGTAGCCTTCTGATGTAGAAGGGCAGTGATGTCAATGAATGGAGACATCATTTTAATGTATAAAAAATTTAGTGTGTCTTCAAATTGAGAGGAGTCTGACTCAGGCTCAGGGGTTGGGCTAGAAGGAATCTCGTCAGAAAAGTAGTCACTATCCTCTGTGACGGAAAGGTATTCACCATCTAAACGGTTTTCAACTAGTTCCCATTCAGCTGGATCATAACCATAGAGGAAGAGATCCATAATTTTAGTCTGGAACTTAGTATTGGACCGCAGAGGACACTGAGAAGTGCAGTGGCTAGGATTTTTTCATATAAAGCAGGTAGACTGCTTAGCTTTTGCATTCTGGGGCCGGCGCTTAAAAAAGGATTTCTTCTTAAATTGACTATTTCTAGATAATCTCCTAGGATGTTTACTTTTAAACTGCTTCTTAGAAGTAGTACAGTCAGAACAATTACATCCTTGTTTGCAAGAAGACTTTGTTTTCTTCTTCTTATGACAGCCAAAATTTGATGTTTCAGTGAAGACATCACATACAGATGAATCGAAACCTAATTGTTTCTTGATGGATTTATTCATCTTTTTCCGAAGACATTCTTTCTGCAGAGCTGTTACTATTTGCTCTTGTAAACTAGCTAGAGATCATTCAGAGATATCAATGTCTAAATCATCCAATCTTTCTCTAACTAGTTCTGGTATTTTTCCAGGCATAGCAGATAAATACTTTCGTAGATAAGCTATGTTTTCTGGATCAGGCACCTTGTATATAAGATCTTGCATAATACAAAAAAAATTAGGGAGATGGGATATATGACATAACTGTTGATTCATATACAAATCTGCAAAATGATTTGTATCTAGCTTGATATTTCCATAAAATTCATGAATAACAGCTTTGACAAGCTCTTCTACTGGTTTCTCATGGTTCATTATTCTGAGCTTGCTTTTGGGAGTAACTCTATCCCACCAAAGTCCTAGATTCCCAGTAAATCCCCAAGTCAATATTAGAGCTAAATCACTCCAAGTGACTTTGTCTTTAAACATCATCTTCTGGGTCTTAGCCCAGGCATTCCATTTTTGGATCATCATCATTATCTCAGTTTTTGATTTACAATTAACATTAGAGACAGGTGCACTCTCTATGTTAGAGGAGGAGAGTATTTGATGATCAGGATCCTGATGGGGTCTCTTAGAAGTACCATACTTAGCATGACACCATTTTTCCCAAGCAGATTGATAAGCAGGGCCTGTTGAAGGTTCTCCTTCTGCTGGCATTTGAGCTTGAGAGGGATCTATATTGGAAGAACTTGATTCTTCTCCACCTAATACTTTAAGTGAAGGGACTTTAGTTATTATGCTCTTCTTAATTTCCTCTTGTAATGCAGAAGATTGGGTTTTAACTAACTCTATCTTATTAACAGCAATTTGTAGAACTTCAGCTATCCTGGCCAAGGCAAGTTTTGGCACTTCAGCTGCTAGCTATTTAAGAGTTAGATGTTTATGTTCTTATTTTGGGCTAGAAGAACCAAACCATTTGAAGGAGGCATCTCCTTCTATTTCAGAGATCAAAATTGGAGAGGAAGGCTTCACTTCTTCCTGATATGAATCTTTCAAACTAAAGACAGCAGTTTGAATTATTTCTAATTTTTCAAGAATAGTCTCAAGTTGTAACTTCATCTGTTCTTGGTTAGATTCTAAAGAATCTATTTCAGAGTGCAAACCATTCAGATGAATTTTGGTTTGTAACAAGTCTTGCGCTATATCATCAATATTTTGAGCAAGACAAACAGACTAATAATTTGCATAATTTTGAAGTCTAACTATATCTTGAGGAGGATCAGCATCTGCCTTTCTGTATTTTATGAAGTCGAGATTTGCTACCATATCATTCTGGAATTTAGAGACATGGTTTCCAGGTCCATGATTTCTGTATAGTATTTTAGTCTTTTTATCCCGACTACTTCTAGGTAAAGGGACATTCATCATTTTGATCATAGGGATAGCTAGACTTTCACATTCAGAGCAATTAGGATGTTGTCCATTATGATCTTGTTTGGACTGATAAGTTCTGAATGTTTTAGGAGCAGATGGATAATGAGAAGTATTTGTATTTACATAGGAATCAGAAGAGGGTTCTTGAGTTGGGAATTGATTTTTACAGTAGTAACAGTTTTTAGAACCTTTCTGATGAGTTAATAAATGATCATCTAATTTAGAGTTACCTAAGACATGTTTATATACAGGAGTTTTTCTAGGAGAAGATAGATATCTAGCAGAGGATATTCTAGGATTAGGTCCAGGAGTACTAGTTGTAAGGGAGGACATCTGTCTATCCAGATCTTGTATCCGATTTTTACAGTAGTAACAGTTTTTAGAACCTTTCTGATGAGTTAATAAATGATCATCTAATTTAGAGTTACCTAAGACATGTTTATATACAGGAGTTTTTCTAGGAGAAGATAGATATCTAGCAGAGGATATTCTAGGATTAGGTCCAGGAGTACTAGTTGTAAGGGAGGACATCTGTCTATCCAGATCTTGTATCCGATTTTTACAGTAGTAACAGTTTTTAGAACCTTTCTGATGAGTTAATAAATGATCATCTAATTTAGAGTTACCTAAGACATGTTTATATACAGGAGTTTTTCTAGGAGAAGATAGATATCTAGCAGAGGATATTCTAGGATTAGGTCCAGGAGTACTAGTTGTAAGGGAGGACATCTGTCTATCCAGATCTTGTATCCGAGTACTCTGTGATCTTCCTATTTTGAGAACATTTCTTCCTGCAGCATTAATCTCGAATTTGAGTTCTCGAGGCATAGGAGGTGTAATTCTGGAAGAAATAGGCTCATACTCTGCAGACCATTCTTCAATTTCTGTGAGTTTAGCAAAACCAAGAGTAAGGGGCGAAACATAATACTTTTTCTGACGCCTTAATTTCTGGATTCCAAGCTCCGTTACATAATGGTCCAATATGGTCATTTGCACTCCCGAGATTTCAAGTCTCTCTTACAGACCCTTATATCAATACCCTACTGCAAGCGTATATCCAGTTTTCAGGTTTTAATATGGATGAAGGATCCAAAATTGCCCAATTACATTCTTCACTATCACTATCACTCGTCTTCGGGATCTTGTGACTTGTGAACGAAAAACACTGATCTCAAGTGTAAAATTGGTCTATGGTTCTACTCATAAAAATTCAGGGCCAACCACCACGCTTTCAGTAGTAGCGCGTTGTAGGAGTTTAGGATTTAAAGCAGGGATAGTAGTAAATGGCTCAATCTTGCTGAAATGTAAATCACTGCCAATAAAAGAGAGGTTAAAAGTAAACCATCCTTCATGATGTGCAGCTTGTTGAACTTCAGCCTGAAACCATTGGACGAAATCTTCTTTACTGGCATCAAAGAAATCAGCATCTCTGGGACAATATGTCCAGAACAGTATATATAACCAACCAGACCAGAAATAATGATAATCTTTGAAGGGAGAACATTCAAAAGTAATCCATCAAGTTCCATCATATTTTGTTTGTAGCATGATTTTGCAGTAATCTTCATAGGTTATGTCTGGTGTATATAGCACTATATATACTTTTCCTTGAAATGGTCCTCCAATCATAGTACCTCGAGCCAAATTATGACTACTTCTGAAATAACTATTGTAGGACTGCAGATGATTATATGACTGTACCCAATTATTTAATATCTTTATACATTCTTGGCTAGACTTTATACAACATACTAGGCAATCAAAACAGTAGCAATATTTACAATTGTCACACACTAGGATCCATTTGAATCCTGGTGGTGGAGCATCCCTTATGCTCAAGGAGGATGAAGCCATTTAATTGTTCTATCCTTTTCTTTGGGTGGAGTTGCTTCCCTGGTAAGCAGATCAACAACACAATTATCTTTTCCTGGCTTGTATTGGATTTCAAATTCAAATCCGTCAAGCCACAAGCTCCATCGCAAAATCCTGTTATTTCCCTGTTCAAGCAATCTTTGATTAGATAACATTCCTTTCATATGTTTCAGGTCTGTTCTAACAATGAAATGTACAGGTTTTAGGAACATCCTGAATTTCTTGATGCCATTTTTGACAGCAAGTATTTCTTTGTGAGAGGAAGGATATCTAGACTCTGTATCACTGAAGCATCCAAAAGTATAAATGCATACTTCTTCTAGTTTAGGTCCATTTTTCTGCAAAAGAAATGCTGCCCATATTTCATTGGAGGCATCAGTTTCAAGAATGAGTTGTAGTGTCATATCTGGAAGATACAATTTAGGGAGATTCTGGATCTTCTGCTTAATAATCTGAATAGCTTGAGTCATTTTATAATTCCATGGTATTATTTTGCTCAATCTTTTCTGGAGTATCCAAAAATCTTTGGCCTGATTCTCATAGAACTGTCGGATATAATTTAAACAACCAAGGAACCTTTGTACCTGCTTCTGATCTAGTATTTCATCAGGGAACTCTGAAAGTTTTTTCAAGACATGATCCTGGAGTTCTACTTCTCCTTTGGAAAGTATTAATCCAAGATATTCAATCTTAGTTTGTGCCCAACATATCTTAGAATGGCTGAGCACTAAACCATGTTTATACAATAAATCATAAACAACCTTTAAATGTTGTACATGTGTTTTACAATCAACAGATCCAACAAGTAAGTCATCAATATATACAATAACAATATTCAAGTGTTTGAAGATATCCTCCATTCGTTTTTGGAATTCTGTTGGAGCATTCTTCAAACCAAAAGGAATTACTTTCCATTGGTATTTTCCATGAGGAACGACAAATGCAGTTTTGTATCTATCCTTAGGGATAATCCCTATTTGCCAAAATCCGCTCTTTAGATCAAACTTACTGAAGATGTTACATTTCCCAATCTTAGAAAAAAATAATTCTTTAGAAGGAAGAGGAAATCTTATAGGTAGTAGAGCATCATTTAAGACTCTATAATTTATAACCATTCTTGGTTTTCCTCTTTTCTGCTCACTGTGTTTATTGACATAAAAGGCAGGACAAGCCCAAGGACTTCTACTGACTTCTATTAATTTTCTTTCCAATAATTCAGATATTTCCTTTTGGCAGTATTCACTTTCAGTGGGAGACATATGATTAGCAGAGGCCTTTTGAGGTGTGGGAAAATAATCTTCCTTATATGGGAGACTGACAAAGTACTGCTCTCTGGTCCAGAAAGCATTGGGATAATCTGATGTATAATCAGATTCTATCTTTTCTTTTATATCTTTTATCATCTCCATTCCATGTTTTTCAGCATGTCCAATGATATTTTAGATGCGAACCAAATTACTTGAAGATTTTTCAACTTGTTCCATATTTTTGTTTACTGCAATTCTTGATTCATAAGTGGACTTACTTGGAATCTTCATAATTTTTCCTAAAATGTTAAGCTGTACAAAGCCATTTCTAACAGTAAAGGGCAAACACTTATTTACAAAATCTTGTCCTAATAGTATATCTGCACCAGTATCAAAACAATATAGAGTAATAGATATCTTTTCTTCCTGTAGGTAAATGGAGAAATCTGGAGCAATGAGCTTAATCTTTAATTCTGCTTTGTTGACAGCTCTAAAAGATATATCTACAAGTTGCCAATAATATGATGGTAAAGCTCCAAATTTAGCACAGGAATTCATAGCACCTGTATCTACTTGTGCATCTAAAGTGTATTGCAGATAACCTTGGACTTTGATATTTATAGAGATTACTAATCTGTCATCTAAGCTTTTGAGTAGCTTAGATTCCAATTGTTCTATTCCTGACTCTTCGTTGAATATCTCTTGTTCTATTTTAAGATAGTTCAATTCTTCCTTCTGTAATTTCAGACTTTTCCATAACTCTTGCACTAATGCTTCCTTTTCTCTTATGGTGTCTTCAAGATGGAAAATAGTATTGTTTAGAGACTCTAATTCTGTAGAAATTTCTTGAATAGGTTCAGAGATCTTGATAGTAGCTTTTCCTTTACTTTTTTTATTCTGATTTAGAGGTTTGGATGAAGTCAACATCAGTGGGTGTGTAATGGTGAATATTCACCACGTTTGGTTGCTGGAGATCATTGATTTGATTAGTGATGCGAGCCAGCTGGGACTCATATCGATCTAAAAGTTGAAATTGTCCAGGAGTCAGGGTAGATATTTTGGATTGGAGGGTAGCCTTCTGATGTAGAAGGCTAGTGATGTCAATGAATGGAGACATCATTTTAATAACTAAAATGTTCTGGTATAATTGGTGTAATATGATCTACAATCCATGTTGCTCCCCGTTTTCTAAAAAAACATCATTTAGGGCCTCAAAATGGCCCCGGAAGTTAAAAACTGCTAAAAATAGTAAATTACCAAAATTGTCAGAAACATGTTTTGGGCCAGTTGGAGAAGGTGGGTGGCCACCGATATCCACCTGGATCAACCCCATTGTTGAAGATGTCAAAGTCTGGAAGAAGAAAGTAGATGACAAATGTGGACTAGCGCTATCATCTCAAAATAAAAAGAATCCCTGGTATATTGACAGTGGATGCTCCAAACACATGACTGGAGACAGAAGTAAGTTTCTAACTCTAAGTGATAGCAAATCAGGGAATGTAACTTTTGGAAATGATGCACAAGGAAAGGTGAAAGGTAAAGGAATTGTGAGTTTGAGTAAGGGAAAAAGAAAAGCTCAAGATGTGCTGCTTGTAGAGAATTTGAAACATAACCTGCTTAGTGTCATTCAAGTCTATGACTGAGCATGTGAAGTTGTTTTTACCTCTAAAGACTGTAAAATCGAATCTGTGGATTCAGGTAAGCTAGTTGCAAAAGGTATAAGAACAGAAAACAATGTCTATGTTTTAAAAGAAGAAGAAGAAGAAGAATGCAACTTAAGAAAACATGATGAAAGTTGGTTGTGGCATAGGAGACTTGGTCACCTA
>ML797564.1:211823-253112 GCA_009831015.1 Picea engelmannii
CCTATATTGCAGATGGTGGATCATGTATGTTACTTCATCTTGCAACTCATTGAAACTTATGGAGGATTTTAGGAGATTGACCTCCATACCCGTCACCTTACATAATAGATCCAAAAGTTCTTTGTATGTATGTATGTCTCTAAAAAAACGAAGACCAAATAATAGTGTCTATTATTCCTGTGTATATCCCACTCCCTTGGGTATGAATCGACCTCCAAGGAACCCAAATTGTTCCACTGATATAACCTTTGATAAGATTATTTTCAAACATGCAACAATCATTTTAGAAAGGATATTGTAAATGAATTTGCACGATGATATCAGACGAAAATCCTCAAAGGAATTTGACTTTTCAACTTTAGGGATAAGTGCAATGAAGGAAGTGTGAATGGTCAGATTTGTATAGATCCTGTGGGAATGGCAATTTTTTTTTTTTTAAAATACCCCAATATTGGTCGCTTTAGCGACCAACCTGTTAGTCGTTAGAGAGACCAACCTGTTTGTCACTAGTATATATAATTGGTCGCAAACATCAACAGGTTGGTCACTCTAGCGATTAACAGGTTAGTCGCTAAAGTGACCAACCTATTCGTCGCTAGTATAGAAAATTGGTCGCAAACATCAACAAGTTGGTCTCTTTAGTGACTAACCTATTAGTAGTTAGTAGATAGAGAGACCAACCTGTTCGTCGTTAGTCAGTTAGCGACTAACTGATCCTCTTTCTTTTGACCTTTTTAACTGATGGTTTGGTCATTCTTGCGACTAATATTAGTCATTTGACCGACTAAAATTCATCGCTCGCCGAACATTTCCCTATTGTGAATAGGCTTCTTTTTCCGGTCGCTAGACCAGCGAAGATCCATGTGTGGTCGCTAGACCGATGAATGAATTCCTATAAAAAAAAAATTATCTTGGTCACAAAAATGAATCTATGGCGACGAAAATTCGTCTCTACTTCGTCGAAAAAACATTCAAATTTAATAGTGCAACAGTCTGGATGGCTTGGGCGCGATTGGAAATGAAAAACTATTTTCGGACTTGATTTCTGGCCGAATGAAGAAGAAGCTGAACAAACTAAGACATGGGTTTTGTTCACAATATCCCCAAATAGGTTTTATGTGAGGATTGTCTCCAAACTTTGTGCGCTTTGGGAGCTATATTTGGTTATTTCAAGGGTTCTTTTCTGTTGCAGCCATTGCCCAGTGATGCTCAGGGTGATAAACCAGTTAGCAAACAGATTAGATCATGATATTTTTAGATGGTTCTATGCAAAATAAACCCTATGTGATAAGATCTTCATCCAAGAATGTATTAAAGACAATCTCTTGGAGATTAGTGAGGATTTGACAAACCATTTTGGGGGAAATTGGTTCAGATTTGCCCCATTGATTTTTCCTGTATAAATATTAGGGTTGAAGATAGGCCAAGGGAAATAATTTTTTTGGAAAATGGACTGAAAGTTTGATTTGCAAGGAAGATATGGACAAGAATTTTGTGTTATGGCTTTTCTCCTGACTGTGGAATGTTTGGTATGAATATTGTTTTGATCATATGTAATTTTCATATTCCTCTTAAAAGACTCATGATATGTTTCAATTTAATTAGGTTTGTCCTGTTAGTTGATGTATATATGTATGTCTTTTCATAACAGTTTATTATTCCATTTTTGTATGATCTATATGTTGAATATATTATGAGTCAAGTTTCATAATATTTTCAATTATTTTAAATGTTAGGAGCTTGTTATGATTAATCACACTGATTGGGATTGCTCTCACGCATGTGTTTTCAGTTATTAAATTTAACATTGGATCATATTTTAAATCGTCCTCTCTGTATTTTGAATGATATTTGAAATATTTTATCACTCGAATTTCTTTGGGAGAAAACATAAGAACTTCTACTTAGTAATATGTTTATCAATAGATTTATCTTTAGTAAATAGGTCACATGAGCATACCTCACGTAGGAAGACTTATTTACCAGTCACTTTTGGGTTTCGAATTAATAACAGATTAGTGTGTTTCTTAGTAGTTTAGTTTAATTTATTTATTGAATGGATGAGAATAAACATATAAAACTTAAATCTCTTTGTTCATTTAAACTATATTGTTTAAATTCACATTCGTTCTCTTTTGTGTGATTTAGTTTTAAATAGCATTTTCTTTCAGATTAGTTTCATAGTTTATTTATCCTTTGACTTGAACCTTGTTTTTAGAAGGCTTTATAAAAACATTGTATATGTGTGTGTGTGTGTGTGTGTGTATCATATATAAATAATTAAATACAGATAGAATTTATTTGAACCATTAAATGTACATATACTAGTAAATGTAAATAGTAACTTTGTTATAGTTAGTAGCTTTCTTACGTAACCACACAAGTCCCTTTGCAGACCAATGGAGTTGTAAAACCTGTCAGGGTGATCTATCCCAAACAACCTAGGTTATATAGACAACCTCGGACCAAGATTTCCCTTCTAGTTGACGGTGTGTCATAAACGCCTGTCAACAATTCCTTCAGCTCACTCTTTCGAGAAGTTTTCCCGACTCATGCCTTTTGACAACGGTTTCTCGAACAGGCCCTCCTGACCCCAATCTTCCATGGACGATCAGGATCTACCTCAACACCCAATGCATAGTCCAAATTCATACCTAAATATTTGATGTTTACCTTTACCAAAATCCACTATGGTCCCATTTGTACCTGACTTCCATGTGGCACTTTATGATTCACCTGTCCTTACAATGTGTCCTCCAAAATGGCATACTAACATGAAAAGCTGACATGGAATTATATTTTTCCCTCAGCCCTTCCAGGACAACAATCTTGTCCAATAGATCAAACAATTAATAATCTTTCCAACCAACGGCCCCGGGCATCATAGGTTTCCAAGTTGCACGAAGGTTACCTTGGTCGGACAATCTCCTTTGAAAACAAAACACCATCACCAGAATTTTCGAACAGATACTTTTGAAGCCTCTTTTCCAAAGGATATAACAATTGACATATTTCACATCCGATGGTCCAGACATTCATGGAAATTACAACCGGTCAACCTTTAAATTGTTCGAAAGAAGTTATTTGAAACATAAAATTACCCCTAGACTTCTTGAATGAGTCTTTCCAAAAAAACATTATTTGCAAGATCTAACGACTGAGAGTGATGTTGATCAATGACTCTTGTTCTTTCATGCTCTCTCCATCATGTTACTCCCTTTGGACTTAACCTCATTTACTACCTGAGGGTTTTTCCAAAACCTTATTTTCGGAAGCCTATTGAGAGCACACCTTTTGGATTTCACAAATGGATTATATTGTCTGTTGATTTTCAAGGTCAAATTAATCTAGGTCGTTACTTCAACTAAAATTCATAGTCGTTATGAAAACACATAATTCGACAATGCGGGATGAATTTTTAACTATACAGCTTGTATATCGATGCCATAAATCTTCCCTTAGATGATTATGAATCAATTAAACTTGAATCTACCCACAAATTTGGCATTTCACTTCGATTCACCATTTTCCCCCAAATTCGCCAGAGAATGAAATATGCAACAACGAATTTTCCAAATTTGCGTTGGCTCTTGACCCATACAAGATCATTGTTGAACCTTGAGATATGATACCAATCTGTATCATACCCTAGCCCAGCTAAGGCTCATAACCTGTGGAAATACACATAAATTTGAAATTTTCTGCTAAATCGTGTAGCTTACTAGCTACAGGAATATACACATATATTTAACCATTATTCTATCATTAATATAAATGTAGCTACAACATATTGAAATAAACACAACTGAAACTAATTAATTCCATACACAATAGCATATAAGCCATTCATATACACATAGTTAAAACACAACAGTTTAGCTCATAAAAGAACACTGAACATAGATAAACACTTCCCTTTTCAGAATGGTTGTGCAACCGTTGCTTGAGATGGACATTCCACCCAACCATAGATTCATTTTTTTAGATCTCAATATCAAGTCACCCCCGATATGGTGCTAGGAATACACAAAAGAGGGTGTCTCTCACAGTCCCCTCACAACTTAGATATCCCACAACTCATTGGTATTCTCCTACAACTATCTTGATTTCCACCAACTCTCTTCCTCTAGACCTACCTAACCCAAGGAATGTACAATTCACTGCTCTCAATCCATTGGGAGTCCCATTCACTTATCAAGGTCTCTTTTTCACATATAAGCAGGAATCTCACTACTGGGAATTCCAGGGAACTCACTGCAAGGAAAACTACCAACAAAAAAACAACAATCACTCATTGTTACAGTGCAACTCACACGAGAGTTCACTCTTAAGGCCTGACATCCTAGTTCTTCTAAAATACTGTCAACTTTCTTATTTAGTCTTCAACAGCTCCAAAAATCCTCTAGAATTTTCCTTCCATTGTTTTTCCATCTCCCGAGCTCTTGTTTTTCCTGTTGTCTCCCTTGCTCATGCAAAAACATGATTTTCCAAAACTATATGTTCTCCCCATACGAATTTCATCTCTTTTCCCCAAGAAAGTTGACTCTCACAATCCCCAATGTTTATTGTACTTCAGTCCCATGCTCCCAATAACTATGGGATGTGATTCCTCACACCCACCCTCTTACATGTGTTAAATGATTGGGATCTCATACACTCAAACATAAAATATAAGGTTTTATACTTAATGATAATAAAATTCAGTAATGTGGGTTTGGATTAATTCCCATAAATAATTTCTCCCCTTGGACCCCTCTTAGACACTCCCTTCTCTTGTGGAAAACTCATCCTCCATCTTTGTCCATGTCCCTCAACAAATGGAATCACATTTTTTTATTATTAAAAGTCAGAAATACAAATCACATATTACATCACTTGGCCATAGCCGCATTTCATATTTACATTATGAATAAATTAAATTGGGGGTTACAATGGGGATGTTACACCAAGTCAAGTTTAAAGGGGTAATGTTGGGTTAATATTGACTCGGTCAAAGAGTCATTGATTCAGTCATTGTTGGATTTATCATCAGTGGTTTATAGATCGATGGTACTGTGTAACCCATGGTATTTCCCATTGTATTTTATGTTAGTATTTGCATGTTTTTTCATGTCTATCTCCACACCATGCATGTCTTTGCATGACTGTCTCCATGCATTTTTTCATGGCCATCTCCATGTCATGCATGTCCATGCATGTCTATCTCCACTCCATGCTCGTCTTTTCATGTCTTTTCATTGTAATCTAACTCCATTAAATGAATTAGGGTTGTAATTGATGAAGTCTATTTATTATCTTGAGATACTCCATTGCAAGAAGCCTCGAGTAGCCTCAATTGGACAATTTTGGCCTAGCTTGGTCCACTTGGCCAAGGTTATCAATAGATATCTATGGAGGTGTTGGTTTTCCTGGTTAATAGTTTCTACAATAAATATTGGCTCTATGTGCATGCATTTTGTGTTGTGTTATTTCTCTAAAAACTTTTAACATGGTATCAGATTTGTGCAAACCTAGACTCTTCAACAAGAGTGGCATGATGTTGATATCTGACTTATGAAATTGTTGGTAAAGTGAGTGATCTGTGGAAGATATATATGCACACAAATTGAAGTTATGGTTCATGGGTTTATGAACCATGGTTATTGACACATGGAAATGGAGCATAGGAAGAAGTTCATTGAGGATGTAGTACTCAAAGAATGACTGTGTTGGCTCACTATATCTGGAGTGGGGAGAGATGTTGGTAAAGAAGCTAGTGGATTATTCTTGCATAATTTCCTTGGGAACATAGTGGATCAACATGGAGCATAGGCAAAAGTGCATTGAAGATGAGTAATGAGTGAATGAGTTTTTTGGATCATTGTATTTGGAGTAGGGAGGGAAGTTGGTAAATAATTTGGTACATTCTTCTTGCATCATTAGCTCGAGCATACAATGTATTGATGTAGAGCATTGGCATAAGAACATTAAGGAAGAACTACTTGTTGAATGAATGCTTTGGATCAGTGTATTTGGAGCATGGAGGGATGTTGGTAAAGAAGATGGTAGATGCTTCTTGCATCATTTTCTTAGGCATACAGTGGTAAGATAAGTACTTGGTTTATTTAATTGTATTTGGAGCATGAGGGATGCTTGCAATGAAATAGATTGATGTTTCATAACATCACGTGTTTGGGCATACAACTGTAATTATTTTTATGGAGTTGGATTTTATCACATGTAAATGGGAATATGGTTGTAAGACCTATTTAGACATGTGTACCCCTGGTTTGATATTTCATCAGTGTAAAGCATAGACGTAGACCTAAGTGATAGGGGGCATGTTGTATTCTTGATACCTTTCTTATAAACTTTGACGAGTGTTTATCCCAAGTCAGTTTCAAAGGAGGGAATGTCCAGTTAATCTTGATTCGGTCATAAAATCATTGATTCGGTTATTGTTAGGTTTATCGTTAGTAGTTTACGGGTCCATGGTATTGGGTAACCCATGGTATTTGATGTGATTCTTTTCATGTATTCGAACGTATATCTTAAAACCATGCATGTATTTTCATGTTTATCTCCATGCCATGCATTTCCATGTATTTATTTTCATATCTATCTCCACTCCATGCATGTCTTTGCATGGCTATCTCCACTCCAAGAAAATATTTGCATGCATTTGCATCATAATTTAATTTTGGTAAATGAATTAGGGTTTTGATTAATGAAGACTATTTAATGGCTTGAGATACTCCATTGTAATAAGCCTCAAGTAGATTCAATTGGTTGGTGTTATCATGGATTGGTCCACTTGTCCAAGGTTATCAATAGATATCTATGCAGGTGTTGGTTTTCCTGGTTAAGGATTCCAGGATAAATATTGGCTCTATGTGCATAAATTTTTTGTTGTGCTATTTATCTCTTAGATTTTAACATGGTATCAGAGTTTTGTAGACATGGACTCTTTAATGAGGGTGGTATAATGTTGATATACATGCTTATGAAATTGTTGGTAAAGTGAGTGACCCTTGGAAGAGGGATATGCATAGAAATTGAAATGATGGTTCATCAGTTTATGAATCGTGGTGAATGACACATGGAAATGGAGTATAGGAAAAAGCACATTGAGGATGAAGTACTCAATGAATTACTTCTTTAGCTCACTATATTTGGAGCATTGGAGGGATGTTGGTAAAGAATCTAGTATGTGCTTATTTCATCATTTGCTAGAGCATATAGTCGATCGACATGGACTATAGACATAATCACATTGATGATGAAGTCCTCGGTGAATGAGTTCTTTGGATCATTGTATTTGGAGTGGGGAGGGATGTTGGTAAATAAGATAGTATATTATTCTTGAATCAATGGCTCAATCATACAATGGATTGATGTGGAGCATAGGTGGAAGTGCATTAAGGAAGAAGTACTCGGTGAATGAATGCTTTGGATCACTAAATTTGGAGCATGGAGGGATGTTGGTAAAGAAGCTGGTAGATTATTCTTGCACCATTTTCTTGGGAATACAGTGGTAAGATAAGTACTTAGTCTAGGTAATTGTATTTGGAGGAGGCATGATTGCAATGAAAAAGGTTGATGTTTCATAACATCACATGTTTAGGCATAGAATTGTAAAATTATTTTTATGGAGTTGAATTTTATCACATGTAAATGGGCATATGCTTGTAAGACCTATTTAGGCATGTGTACCCCTGGTTTGATATTTCATTGATGTAAAGTATAGATGTAGACCTAAGTGATAGGGGGCATGTTGTATTTTTTATACCCGTTTTATAAACTTTGAGAGGGATAGATGTTTATTCCAAGTCAATTTTAAAGCGAGGAATGTTGGGTTAATACTTACTTGGTCATAGAGTCAATGATTCAGTCATTGTTGGGTTTACCGTTAGTGGTTTATGTGTCCATGGTATTGGGTAACCCATGGTATTTTCCCATGGTATTTGATGTGAGTCTTTGCATGTCTTTGCATGGATATCTCCACACCATGCATGAATTTGCATTGTTGTATCCATACCATGCATGTCCATGGATGTCTTTGCATATATATCTCCACTTCATTCATGTCTTTGCATGGCTATATCCACTCCATGCATGTCCATGCATGTTTTTGCAATGTAATTTAATTCCGGTAAATGAATTAGGGTTGCAATTGATGAAGCATATTTAATGGTTTGATATACTTCATTGTAAGAAGCCTCAAGTAGCCTCAATTGATCAGTGTTGTCCTGGCTTGTTCATCTTGGACAAGGGTATAAATAGACATTTATAGATGTGTTGGTTTTCACAGTTAAATGGTTTATATGATAAATATTGGATCTATGTACATGCATTTCATGTTTTGTTATTTATATCTCAGTTTTTACCATTTTAGAAAATTTTGAGGGGAGGATCAACGTATCTATCCAGCGAAAAAATTGAACTCAATCTTCTAATTAATAAGTAACCAATGATTAACTCATTGTTATAATCCTGACACTCAAGAGGGACTAATAAAAAGATTGTGAGCATGTGGTCAAGGATTTAGGTAAGGGTGATTTTCTATTTTTTTATTAACGTAAAAATTTCATAATACAAATCTTTCAATGATAATAACCAACTATAAAACTGATTAATAAAATAATAATGTATAACATATCAACAGTATAAATCAATATACAAATATCTACATATAAGAAAACATAAGTAACTTATTTACCATTTATTAATATTTATTTATATTACATAAATATATAATAATGGGGAAAGATGAAGAGAAATTCTATCATAAGAAAATTAAACCTATTATGAGAATTTAAAAAATTATGCATACATTTTTTCTTGAAATCCAACGGAAAGAACCCAAGACAAATTTGTAACTTGTGAGATAGTTTGAATCAAATATCTTCAATCACCATTACATTGTGCAAAGATTGTTCATTGTGATGCACGAGTTTAAATAAGAACCCCCTTGTAACTCGAAGTAATTTGAAAATAATTAGTTTACCGCAATTTAAGACTGATGTTAATCTCTGTCTGAATGCATAAATTATTTCTGGGAAGTAAATTAATGTAAACCCTTTGAAATTCCTCATTAAATTTATGAGTTTACTCATGAATTAGAGGAATAGAGTCAAGGATTTTCTTTTGTAATATGATTCTAAGTGGAAATTGGATGAACTACGGTTCAGAGAAAAGCGACAAATTAAATAGTAGTGCAATTTTCACAGAGGAACAACATCGTAATACATCTAGATCTGGAATTTTAATGAGGGAGTAGACCATAGAAAATTCACATATCTGGATACATTAATCCATGCTTTTCTTAATAAAGTCAACAACCAAAATTCTTCGCTATATGGATTTCTCAATTTGCGAAGTTCCAATGCAATATTCCACTAGAATGTTGAGTGCAAGGTTATCTCGTATTCAGAATATTAGAAAGGCCAAATAGTGAGGTCATCCAGAATAAAAAAAACCATTGGAAAAGTCGGATATCCAACATTCAAATCCGAACTTTTAATTAATTTTTTCTTTCCATTTCTCGGTTAGCCAGATTTCTGGATGTGCATAGTCTTATCACATGAAGTTGTTCAAGGTCGCAGGTGACAACCATGAGCACAGGGAAACATGGGGGTGCAGTTTTCCACGGCGGAGATCCACTGCACATTTTGATTTAGTGTCGTCTCTAAATGTGGTTGGAGGGATTCCTTATTTGGCAGATGGATAATGCTTTGGAGAGGGCGCTAAAGTAGCAGGTCTGCCCAGATTGCAGATCGCAACCAAATCAACAGCCACAAGTCATTTATGCATCGCAACATACTCGGGCATTAAAATTCCTTGAGTGGGCTGAAATACAAACCACAGTATTGTGGGGAATCTACGTGGCGGAAGATGGTGCATTTCGGGCCCAAAAGTGGTGTGGTTCCAAACTGCTTTTGACGGCCTCAAAATCACGTGCTCGTTCAATGCTATATCCAAGGACAACACGTGGCTACCCCCTAGTTGTCGAGCTACATATCGATCCTGAGGAGGATTCAGCTAATGAACAAGGATGACTTTTTTGGCCTGAAATCACATGCTTATTCAGCGCCCAATCCATGAGCAGCACATAGTGGCCTTCTAGGCGTCAAATCCTCATCCCAATCTCGAGAAAAGATCAGTTAATAAAACAAGGGAGTGGTGGTTGAAAACTCGACTCACTCCATAAATAGAAGGCATGGAGCTCTAGCCAAGGAGACAGAACTGTCAGCCCGAGGTACCACAATGGATGGTTTTTTCCTGTAGGTCCATGCTGATCTTAGTTTTCGTCTGACAAGAGGAAAAACGCACAGTTTGACAGAAGGATGCATAGATGAAAATCCTTGGATGGGATAGAAAGATCACATTCCTAGCGATTGTCCATTGATCTGAGTATAAATAGGTCAGTTAAGAATTTGTAAAGGGAGGGGGTTCAAGCCCAAGACCAGAGGAGGTTTTGAGAAACATTTATGACTGTTTATTTCAGTTTGTAAGATGGAGGGGCATGTAGTTGTAAATGGTATTGTTATTGAATATTCATATGAGTCGTTTCACCAAATTGTCTTCTATGTTTCATTTATTTTTTTCTACGTGTCTGGATGTAGCATATTTGATTTATGGATTCCTGAGGCGGTAGAGGATCTGTTGTCATCTTTCCCATTTTTCATCATTTATCACTCAGACACTTGTTGTTTTCCTTCTTGTCTGTATGTAGCATCTTTGATCTATGGATTCCTAAGGCGGTAGAGGATCTGTTGTCATCTTGCCTATTTTTCATCATTTATCACTCAGACACTTGTTGTTTTTCTTTTTTTTTGGATGTAGCATATTTGATTTATGGATTCCTAAGGCGGTAGAGGATATGTTGTCATCTTGCGCATGTTTCATTATTTATTATTCAGACACGTCTATTCTCTTTGCAAGGAGGATCTTTGCTTAGTGAGTATTCGTCTTTATGTTATTCTCTTATCCTTCTCTTCATCATTAAGAAAATATTTTGTCTGATAGGGAGCTTAGACGCCTTCAATGAGCATATTTTTTATGACTCCATATCCCAATGGTCCATCACTGATCTGCAGTTATATCTGTTGTATTTTCCTTTCTTTAAATTCTTGTTTATCCGCCTACTCAATCCATTTTAATCCATTTACATTTTGATGGGTACTGGGCTTATCCTCTTGTAGTCTAAGGGTGATTCTCAGTGCTAATATTTATGGTGTTATTGTCAGGGATGAAAGTGAAGATATCTTCCCTGGGAAAATGACAACAAAGAGATCCAGTTTTAGATGGTGAACTAAAGTTGGACACCTTGTTCTGATTGCTTGTCTTTCACCATGGCAACTCCATTTTGCAGAATCTATCGGTGACTCCACTGAAAGGAGACAAATAAAATGTCTATGAAGGCTATCCTGGCCAAGAGTTTTTCCCCACTAAATTTCTCAGCCATAGCTAGTTATCCACATCTCGTGCCTCAAATTGATGAATGGCAAGATCTGATGCCAATATTTTAATAAGGCGAGAATGACATCCCTCTTGAACATGTTTTAGGGTTTCATGCTTTGATGCAACAGCTTCACATCCAACATGAATACATATGTATGAATTTGTTTATGTACTCTCTTCAGGGAGATGCCTGTATTTGGTATCACTCTCTTGAGATTTCTATTGTTTCTTCACTCAAAGAGTTTCATGCAGCTTTCAATATTCATTGTCAAAATTTTTATTCCGTTGAGTTAATTTTCCATAGTTGTTGTGAGGAGTATAAAGACTGTGTTCAGGATATAATTGATTCTTATGAAGGCTGTCAGAATGAAGAAGATGCCTTGGATGAGGAATCAACTCTTTCTCTTACCTGTTCATCTGCATCAGATGAAAACTTTGTTGGTTGTCTCAATAAGGAAAGTGTAGAAATTGAGTCTATTTTGGAAGTTGATACTCTTTTTAATCATGTCTCTAAAAAACCTAGATATGAGCAACCTATTTTTGACTCATATGATGATGATAAGATATTGCTTCCTAGATTGAATCTTGAAAGGAAGCCTGTGTTTAATAATGAAGACCAATATTCTCATGTTGGGCAGGAGATACCTCTTGGTATGTCATTCAAGACTCCTCCTTTATTTGATCATTATGGAGAGAGTGATGAAGATGCTAAGGTGTTTCTTGTCTTGTAAGAAAAAAGCATTAGCATCCAACCTTCTAATGAAAGTGAAATATTTTACCAAGAGCAACATGATAGAGAGAAAGATCCATCCATTGATATACGTGAGGAGACTTCTTGCCATTAGCTAACAGATGTTATCATAGAAGATAAAAGAGAAATGGATTAGCGGACCACATCAGCCATTCGCTCACCTATGCTTGTCATAGACATTCAACCATATGTGAGCAGCTATAAAGTAGAGCAAGCTTTTTGTTACCAACCCAGTAAGTTTTATCACCTATGTTATGACCATGTAAGGGAGTACATGGAGTTGCATTTACTCAATGTATTGAAGCCTTCAAGATTGATCTTACCTTCAGCATTGGAAGGTAATCTGAAGAATGTAATTAGTTTGTTGTCATAGTTTTTTTATCCCTTGTTGATCAGTGACAGAGTAAATAAGCTTTCAATTAGGAAGTTACTTGAATGGATCTGTTGGAAGTTTGTTTTCACCTAAAGCATTGTAAAAATTTGGTTAGTTTAGGATTGTACATAAATAATCTCCTTCTGGGGCATGTGTGTTTGTTTTCTTTTTAAGTTGAGTAGTGTACATGTCAGCCTATTTTCTTCATCAAAATGTATTTGAGCTCAACTCCACAACCCAACAAATAAGGAACTGTAACTTCTTGTTCTTGGTAGCTCACAGGGAGCATGCCATCCCTTGTGGAGCCAATGTTATCACATGAAGGTATTCAGGGTCGTAGGTGAGAACAATGAGCACAGGAAAATAGGCGGGTGCAATTTTCCACGGTGGAGATCCCCTGTGCATTTCGATTTAGTGTCATCTCTAAACGCGGTTGGAGGGATTCCATAGTTGGAAGGAGGATAATGCTTTGGTGGGGTCTCTAAAATAGCAGGTGTGCCCAGATCCCAGATCACGACCAGATCAATGACCACAACTCATTTTGGTGTCGCAACATGCTCGGGCATTAAAATTCCTTGAGTGGACTGAATTCCAAACCACGATATTACAGGGAAGCTACATGGTGTAAGATGGTGCATTTTTGTCCCAAAAGCGGTGTGGGTCCAAACCACTTTTGACGACCCAAAAATAATGTGCTCATTTAGTGTTGTATCCAAGGATAGCACGTGGTCATCCCCTAGTCGTCATGTCACATCCATATCCCGAGGAGGATTCAGCTAATGAACAAGGATTGAATTTTGTGGCCCGAAATCACATGCTTATTCAATGCCCAATCCATGAGCATCTCGTGGCAGGCTTCTAGGCATCAAATCCTCGTCTTGATCTTGAGAAAAGATCATTTAATAAAATGAGGGAGTGGTGGTTGAAACCTCGACTCACTCCATAAATAGAAGACATGGAGCTCTGGCCGAGGAGACAGAACTGTCAACCTGAGGTACCACGATGGATGGTTATCCTCTTGTAGTCTGAGGGTGATTCTCAATGCTAACACATAGTTCTACCAACAATGTTACATAGGATTGAGGTCAATGTATGTGTGAAATCATAAACTGTTTCTGGGTGGTGAATTAATGAAAACCCTTAGGAATTCCTTATTAAAATTATGACTTTAGACGTGAATGGGTCAAATAGAGTCAAATATCTATGTTTGTAGTGTTATTTTAAGTGAAAATTGGACGAACTATAGTTTAGAGAAAAGGGGCAGACTAAATAGTAGTGGAGTTTGCATAGAGGAAGAACATTCATATCGAGAAGTTTAACAAGGGAGCATACCATAGAAAAGTCGGACATCCAGATATTTGGATCTATTTTTTTTTTTGATAAAGTCCACAACCAAAATTCTCCGCTATCCATATTTCCATATTTGTGAGGTTTCGCGAAAGTGTTGAGTGCAAGGTTATCTAAAATCTGAAATATTAGAAAGGTTTGATAATGAGGTCATCCAGAATTCGAAACATTGGGAAAGTTGGATATCTAAGATCCAGATCCAGATCCAAAATTTTAACTAATTTTGTGTTTTCCATTTCTCCACCATCTGGATTTTCAAATGTACATAATTTATCCACCACCCATATGTGACACTTATCCAAAGAGCACAAATCCGGGTTTTTGGGTTTTCGAAAATTTTGAATATCCTTCATCGGGAATCCCAAACTTTAGTAAAAATACATTTTTTTTAAATTATGGATATCCGCTATCCAAATGTCTTAGTTCCACCGCAACCAATCTCTCTATCTAGTATCCAAACTTTTATAAAAGTCTCTTTTTAAGGAAATCCTGGGTTTCTGGATCCTTGGATAATCTCTCCTTAATGATGTGGGTCCTAGTTATAGCTCGTTGCCACATTAAATTCACCTATTTTCCAATTTCACTGACGTGTCTCCAATGGTCTACTGCCAGTTGGAATTTAGTTGTAGGTTGAGGGGATGTGTAGGACCCACCCCTTTCCTTTATATTTTTGTGATACAACTTACATAGCCGCTAAATCAGAGGGTGAATAATCACACCGATCAACAGTCCATATCTCTAGTGGGATTTTAAGATGCTCTACCTTTAACCTGGTTACATGATCCTAACAGACCTCGTGACTAAGATTTGTTCAATCTGACAGAGCAGATAAATAGTGAGCTTGAAACATGCTACACTATTAAATTTTCCTCTTCGTCCTGACTTGACCATGCAAGGACACATGTCCTCTTCTAATTGCCATCTTCCATATAGAACTTCCATGTTTGATTCAATTCCTTTCCTCACTCAAGGAATTATACATATGTGAATTGAATCTTCCCTTACACTTTCCACTTAAGGTTCCATTGTGTGTCGAGGTTCCACAAATGGAAATTCAACATTTCACATTTCACAAAATGTACCTTTTTAAGAAATATTGGATTTCCATATTTCTGGATGGTCCAGGTTCTAGTGCACCATTCCACCATCCGACATCTAGCTTTTCTATAAAATCCCCTTTAAATGAAACTCCATATTTTTGGAATTTTGGATGGGTTATTGTTCCTCCTTCCCGTTTTCGCCATCTGAACCTTACCAATGTAACATCCAGACCATCCCTTTCACCTAGAGATCCGCTCCTTGAACCCCATTCTCCATCATGTCCATGTTGGCATAGTGACTCTGGAGATGTGGTATGACACGTGGTTCTTGCGTGGCATGGCGCAATGCTGCTAGCATGGAATTCAAAATCCAGAATCTAGATTTTTATAAAAATCAATTTTCAAGAATCTTTGGATTTTTAAATGATCTGAGTTACACCTCTAGGTTCCTCCATCCGTCCCCTTCCCTTTGACCTACCACCGTCCTCCATTGACGAGCCTTTTCCATCGTGGCACCTAGCACATGTTCTAGTATGGGATTTGACACGACACACTGACATGACATCTGGGATCTAACATCTTACAAAAGGGCCATTTACAAGAAACTATGGGTTTTCATATGGTCCTGGTTCCACTTCCTGGTTCCACCACCTGGCCTTCTCCCCACGACCTGCCATCGTGACCCACTAATCGAGACATATTGCTAATGTGTCTTCTAACATGGCATGCCAACGTGACATGTTGAACCAACAACTTACTTGGCACTACACATTTCATATCTTAACGTGTCAACCAACCAAACACATGACATTGCTGACGTGACATCTAGAAGGTGAATTTTTAGCAAAAAGATCTTTTTGAAAAATTCATTA
The DNA here is from genome assembly GCA_009831015.1 of Picea engelmannii. NCBI lineage: Eukaryota > Viridiplantae > Streptophyta > Pinopsida > Pinales > Pinaceae > Picea > Picea engelmannii. The sequence continues at coordinate 227,649 of ML797564.1, forward strand.
TTTCCATATCTCTCAATGCCAACAGTTCCTTCTCCTGGTCTTGTCCTCCGATATTTGTTGTTGTTTGTAGCATTGGATAGGAACTTCTACACAAGTCTAGTTTTATACATAGGGATGTAAACCTATCCTTTGTCGTTAGAAGGCTCAATGGCCTTAATCGTTGAAGAACATTGAAGACACATTTTCCCAGAAAGATGAAAATTATATTTTGCTTTGTAAAAACCTTATAAAAATGGATCTCCGCACCTTTATTAGTGTTAAGGATGTGACGATATAGGATCGTCGTAGGTTGCACCACAGTGGCCTACGACGTCATCACAGTTTTCTCAGTGTTAAGGGTGCGACAATTTTCATACGAAGGAAAAAGAGGAATTTCTCGAAAGTTATAGAATAGAAGCTTCGAGGGTGAGGTGGCCTCCGATCGGTTTGGATCTGAGTCACATCCCTGATCTCATGGGATCATTCTAACCTCCTCACCCTATCCTTTTCATCTTATAAAAGGAGAATAGTTCTCATGGGAAAAGTTAGTTGGCTAATGTTGGGTTGGAAAGTTCTTGAGTTTTGTACCTTGGAGTTTTTGGAGCTTGTAAGTTGGATTTGAGCTTTGCTTTGTCAAGATAGATTGTTGATATCAGAATCCATGGGGCAGGAAGCAAGGAATTGTTGGAAGGAACCTAAAAACATCAAGGCATCTGGTTGTATCTTTGACGCAGGCCGCCACCCCAGGCACGTCCGCTACCACCAAGACCTTCTATTACCCAGGCCCGAAGAGTTAAATTACTTTTCAACCCCCTTTATTGGAAGTTTCCAACCCCCACAGGATGCTCTATGTGATTTTCCCCTTTTGCTATCGAGGACTCGGAGCTCGCGGGATCGCAAGTCCTACACTCACGGATTCAGGCCCAACAATTCCCCCAAACCCGATGGAATCTCAACTACACACCTTCCTCTTCTCCTATCGGGAATTACTCTATCGAGAAATCGATACTCACGCGGTCGTGAGTCACTGCTCTCACGAATCTTCGATTCCCGATCTCCGATGCCACCTGTCCCCACTCAGCACTGTGGCTGCGTGGTTATCGTGTTTTGGAGTTTCGCGATTCCTCCGACAGCGATTCTTACAACAACGAAAACCCCAAAAAGCCGATCCCCGATTCCTGCAGATCCTTGGACACGTGTCCCTTAGAACGAACAGCTCCGTCTGTGTCGGGAAATCGTGGATCTCGATTTCAATATGTTCAAGTCTCTCGTCTTCGGAAAACCCGATGCTCCAAATGTTGACTCGTCAGGATCTCCTGCCATGCATCCTCGTCGATGGACGGTTCAAAACTCCCATCGGTAAATCGCGGATTGCGATCCCATCATGCGGGAGTTCTATGTCCTTGGAAACCCCAATTTTCCGATGAGTTGAACCCCGACTATTCTCCAGATGTCTGACACGTGTTCTGTCGGGATAAATGGCTGAGATTCTTCCTCGGGATTTCGAGAACTACAAGGTCTCGATTCTCTTGCTCGGAAAAACTCTGATAAATCTAATATCCCGATGACTCTTTCGGGATTCCTCCTCTACACACTAGGGCTTAACTCCTGCGCAACTTTCCCAGATCTGACGGCAGATGGGATTTCGCTGCTTCCGCTCAATGGATCTTGACCGTCGATTCCTCCTTCTCGAGGATTTCCTGGGATGGCTAAGAGTTCCTTCTAAGAACTTGCTCTCCAAGCCTGCGCCTGCAACTCTGCTTTCTTCAGAGTAATTTGCGCAAAACCCCCAGTATTTTCCTTGGACGAAATCACGAAGGAACTATACCTCCTGAGTTTCCGCGCACTGCTTGCGCACAATATTCAACGACTTCAAATGTTGAATACTTCAGACTCGGCGCACTCTCTGCAGCAACAGTCTTCAACCTCCTCTGCTCAGATTAACAACTGAGACTTCTTCTTCCGCCTGCGCACTCCTTGCACGGCTTCCACAACCCAAATCAACTTCTGGGCGAATGAGAACAAAAGTTAACTACTAAGCCTTCATCAACGCACTCCTTGCGAATGAATTCGACTGCACTCTTTGCAGGAATCTCCTGGCTCAGATAGAGAAACAATTGAAACTCATTCTCTCTCCCTTTCAGACTTCAATTGAAACATGAAATCACATGCACAGCATATATAAAGCAAATGCATAATCAGAAAACAAACATTCATGAGCACAATCACAATACACAGAGAATAGACACATAACCATGGATTTGAATCAAAGCTTTCTTCTATTAATTCAATATCTGTACATGGATGTTCTCTACACAGTTCTATGCTTACTCTTATTTTCTCCTTAATGCTGCTAATGTTACAAATGATACAATGAGGGTGTCTATATCCGCTTTCCCTCCTTCCATCTAAACTGTCTAATCTAGAAATAAATCCTACCTACCTGCATTAACTAGATTAAATGCCTCCTTATCTACTTCATACAAGAGCATATGGCTCGAGGTCTGATACAATATACAAAAGGCGCTCCTTCATAAAGGATTCATTAAAGGTTTGGCGCTTCAACTTCAAAAAGTTTTCAAAGAAATATGTCATGTGTTTAAAAACACATGTGTTGGCTCCACGCTCGTTTTGGGTATTTGCGATGCTCCTGCATCATACTCCTCGGCTTGAAAACTTTCATGGGCTCCTTTCCATGAGCTCCTGCACAATTTGTCCATGCTTTTGAATCTCTACTTCGCTTTCCCAGCTGGCATCTTCCACTGGATGGTTTTTCCATTTCACCAGATACTCGAAGTATTGCTTCCATCTGGTTCTTTTGCTGACTCTCTTGTCAAGTATGCACTCCATCTGTGGATTTTCTTGAATCAACATCTGCTTCTACCATTGGATTTCTAGTTTCTTATCACTTCCATCTCTTGCTTCTTCAGCCCTATATGGATATAAGTCTGAGACATTGAATGTCGAAGATATTCCAATGTCATCCGGCAATTCAATCTCATATGCATTCTCTCCCAATTTCTTCAGGACTCTGCATGGCCCAATTTTCTTGATCTTCAGTTTGTTGTATGTTCCCCTTGGGAACCTTTCCTTCCTCAGATGTGCCGAAACTAGATCACCAACTTTGAATTGAAGTTGTCTCCGACGTTGATCCGCTCTGCGCTTGTATTCCTGGTTTGTTTCCAACAATCGTTGCTTCACCCTACTGTGAAGTTCTTCCATCACCTCTGCGAATTCTTCAGTGCTTGCACTCTTTGTCATCGGCTTCTCTGAATCTCTCAGTTCAGATACTCCTCTTGTTTGTCTGCCATATACAAATTCAAATGGACTTTTTCCTGTGCTTCTGTTCACTGAGTCGTTGTACGCAAACTCTGCATGCGACAACACATTGTCCCAACTGCTGTGGCGCTCTGTCACCAAGCTTCTGAGTAAATCTCCCAGACTTCTATTAACCACCTCCATTTTCCCATCAGTCTGAGGATGATAGGCTGAACTAAACATTAAATTAGTTCCCATCTTCTTCCAGAGTGTCCTCCAGAAATGTCCTATGAATTTTGTATCCCTATTCGATACTATGCTTCTGGGTAAACGATGAAGTCTAACAATTTCCTTGAAAAACAAGTTTGCGATATGAGTCGCATCGCTGGTATTCTGGCATGGAATGAAATGTGCCATTTTTGAAAACCTGTCGACCACCACAAAGATCGAATCATGTCCTCTTTGCGTTCTCGGCAATCCCAGTACGAAATCCATGTTGATTTCATCCCACGACCTTTGTGGTATGGGTAAGGATTGGTAGAATCCCGCATTCTGCTTCCTGCCCTTCGAATGCTGGAAAATTCTGCACCCGTCAACAAACTTCCTGACATATGTTTGCATCCTCGGCCAAAAATATGCTTCGCTCAGCTTTGCAAATGTCTTATTGTGGCCAAAATGTCCTGCCAATCCTCCGTTGTGCTTCTCTTTTAGCAAATTCTCCCTCATGGAGAAATTTGGAATGCATAGCTGGTTGCCTTTGAACAACAATCCATTTTGGATCATGTAGTCCATCCATGGGCTTCTATCCCTGAGAATTGGATTCTCAGCTTCCTCATATGCCTCTACAAAATCTGCATCACCTACATACATGTCCTTCAGATTTTCAAAACCCAATGTTTTGACTCGGAACTCCTGCAGCAGCAAACATTTCCTGCTCAAAGCATCAGCCACTTTGTTAGCATCCCTTGATATGTGTTTGATTACAAATGTAAAATTCTGCATATACTCTACCCATTTAGCATGTTTCTGATTCAACTTCTCCTGCTGAGTCACAAACTGTAATGCATGATTATCACTATACAAAACAAATTCCTTTGGGATCAAGTAATGCCTCCACTTCTTCAACGCCTGTATGATAGCATAAAATTATTTATCATACGTTGAGTACTTCACTTTTGCCTCATCCAGCTTCTCGCTGAAATATGCAATTGGTCTGTCCTCCTGGCTCAAGACCGCTCCTATGGCAAAGCCACTTGCATCACATTTCACTTGAAATGTCTTCATGAAATCTGGCAACACTAACACCGGCTGTTCGGTGATCTTTCGCTTCAACAGATTGAAGCTCTTTTCTGCCTCTTCAGTCCAATGAAAATATTTATGTCTTTTCTTGACTGTGTCCATCATTGTTGTGCTAATTCCACTGAAATTCCTGATGAATTTTCTGTAGAAACTTGCCAGTCCATGAAAACTTCTCACCTCGAAAATATTTCTTGGTGATGGCCAATTTTTAATTACCTCCACTTTACTTGGATCCATCTTTAATTCATTTGCCGATACGACAAATCCCAAGTAAATGATTTATTTCTTCATAAATGAAGACTTCCTCATGTTGATCAACAACTTCTCTTGCTGTAGTTTCCTCATTACTGCAGCTAAATGCTTCAGATGCTCTTCTTTTGTTTTGCTGAAAATCAATATGTCATCTAAATAAACAATGAAAAACTTACCAATGAATTCCTTTAGCACTTCATTCATCAGCCTCATGAATGTACTTGGCGCATTCGTCAAACCAAACGGCATGACTAGCCATTCGTACAACCCTTCATTGGTTTTGAATGTTGTCTTCCATTCATCGCCTTCCCTCATGCGAATATGATGGTATCCGCTTTTCAAATCAACCTTTGAAAAAAATTCTGCTCCACTGAGACAGTCCATCAAGTCATCCATCCGTGGCAATGGAAACCTATATCTGATGGTTATCTTGTTAATGGCTCTGGAATCAGTGCACATTCTCCAACCTCCATCTTTCTTCGGACTTAGTACCGTTGGAATGGCACACGGACTTAAACTTTCCCTGACCAGTCCTTTATCCAATAATTCCTGCACCTGCCTTTTGACTTCTTCATTTTCCTGCGACGTCAACCTGTACGCTGCTTTGTTTGGAAAACTGGCCCCTGGTATGAGGTCTATATGATGGATCACGCTCCTCATCGGCGACAACGAATGAGGTAATTCGTCTACCACAATATCAGCGAACTCTTCCAACAGTTCCTGAATTTCCTCGGGCAGATCATCCACTCTTGTGCTGGTCAAAACAACTTTCAGTTTCCTGACCACAAAGAATTGTGGATCTTCCTTCTTCTTTACTTCTGCTAGAAGTTCCTTCCCACTCATGAGAAGTATCCTGTTGTTTACTTCTGGGTTCACCTCTTTATCTTTTATCAGAAGTAACATGTGTGTTCTCCCATTCTTCTCTAAAGTATAAGTATTCATCTTCCCATCATGAATTACGTTTCTGTCATATTGCCAAGGTCTGCCTAGCAATAAATGACATACATCCATAGGAATAACATCAAAGAGAATTTTATCATTATATCCTCCTATCTTGATGTCAACTAAGCACTGTTTAGTGACACTCACTGAGTCTCCAGCTCTAGTTTCTCCACCATCTCGGTTGAAACGAGATTGTCGGTGCTTCCGCTGTCCACAATGACTTTGCATTTCCTATCTTTGGTCTTGCATGCAGTTCTAAATAGTCTATTTCCCTGAGCTATGTCCTCCACCTCCCTCTCGGGTGTAACGAGAACTTTTCGCATCATCAAAGACCTTTCGTCTTCTGCGTCTTCTGCTTCAGCGGCTCGCCTTTGTGCTTCGGCGATGTGAGCTTCTCCCTTATTTGTCTTCCTATCTAGACAATCAACTGCCTTGTGTCCATTTTTCCCACATGTGTAGCATTTGATTACTCCTCATCAACCTCTTCCCCTACCTCTGGTACGAGGAAAAGTATTGTTATCAGCGTATCCTCCATCCGGTTCTTCCTGTTGCCTTCGTTGTTCAGTGTGCTGGCCTCGCTGAGAACTTCCACCTCTCTTGGTTCTTGTCTGAGGCTTCTTCCAGTCATCCTTAGATTTCTGGAACCTGTCTTGGGCAACTGATTTTCCCCTTGGCTGGCTCTTGCCTCGTCCTCGCTGTGCTGGCTTACGTCTTAGTTTCTCTTCTGCCTTCAATGCCATATGATATGCATCCTCAACCGTTCTGACGATTGTCATGCTCATCTCATCCTGGATATCGTATCTTAAGCCATTCATATACTTGGTGACTTTTTCATCATCGCTCTCTCAATGACCTGCTCTAATATTGAGCTTGTAGAATTCTTCAGTATACTCCATTACCGTCATCAGCTCCTGTCTCAGGTTCTGCATTCTCCTGAACAGTGTGATCTGATAATACCTCGGGATGAATTTTTCCTTTATCTTCGCAATCATTCGATCGCAGCTTTTGATCTTTTGCTTGCCTTTGGAACGTCTATCAGCCTGAAGCTCGTCCCACCATAATGTTGCATGTCCTTTCAATTTTGTGACAGCATGCCTTACCATTTTATCCTCTTCGATATTCTCATAATCGAAGTAGGTGTCAAGAGCTCTAATCCAGTCCAACAGATCTTCTGCATCCAAACTTCCTTCATAGACTGGAATGTCCATTTTCGTCTTTGAAATCATTCGAGCGATAGCCTTGATTAACCGCTCATTGGCTACATCTTCGGCTACAACTTCTCCTTGCTGCTTAGCTTTAGCTTCGCCTTCGGAGTCACTTAGATCCCCAGCATTGGCTGTGCGTCTCTGCGCTGCTTCCATATCTTCCATTCTTGCACGAATATTTCATATTTCCCTCTCCATCTCTACATTTTGTCCTTGGCTACTTCTTTCTCTAGACATTTCTCTTTCCCTGGACAGTTCCCTTTCCCCCTCTGGATTGGGTTATTGTCTACCTCTTCTCGGCGGCATGGTGAAATTTTCTCTTCTCCTCTGTTACAGAAAACAGAGAGATTTTCTCGCTTTGATACCACTCTGATGCAGACCGCCACCCCAGGCACGTCCGCTACCACCAGGCCCGAAGATTTAAATTACTCTTCAACCCCCTTTATTGGAAGTTTCCAACCCCCACAGGATGCTCTATGTGATTTTCCCCTTTTGCTATCGGGGACTCGGAGCTTGCGGGATCGCGAGTCCTACACTCACGGATCCAGGCCCAACAATTCCCCCAAACTGGATGGAATCTCAACTACACACCTTCCTCGTCTCCTATCGGGAATTACTCTATCGGGAAATCGGTACTCACGCGGTCGTGAGTCACTGCTCTCACGAATCTCCGATTCCCGATCTCTGATGCTACCTGTCCCCACTTAGCACTGTGGCTGCGTGGTTATCGCATTTCGGAGTTTCGCGATTCCTCCGACAGAGATTCTTACAACAACGAAAACCCCGAAAAGTCGATCCCCGATTCCTTCAGATCCTTGGACACGTGTCCCTCAGAACGAACAGCTCCGGCTGTGTTGGGAAATCACGGATTGCGATTTCAATATGTTCGAGTCTCTCGTCTCCGGAAAACCCGATGCTCCAAACGCCGACTCGTCAGGATCTCCTACCACGGGTCCTCACCAATGGACGGTTCAAAACTCTCGTCGGGAAATCGTGGATCATGATCCCATCATGCGAGAGTTCTATGTCCTCGGAAACCCTGATTTTCCGATGATCTGAACCCCGACTATTCTCCGGATGTCTGACACGTGTCCTATCGGGATAAACGGCTGAGATTCTTCCTTGGGATTTCGAGAACTACAAGGTATCAATTCTCTTTCTTGGAAAAACCCCGATAACTCTAATATCCTGATGACTCTTCCAGGATTCCTCCTCTGCACACTAGGGCTTAACCCCTGCGCAACTTTCCCAGATCTGACGACAGATGGGATTTCATTGCTTCCGCTCAATAGATCCTGACCGTCGATTCCTCCTTCTTGAGGATTTCCTGGGATGGCTAAGAGTTCTTTCTAAGAACTTGCTCTCCAAGCCTGCGCCTGCAACTCTGCTTTCTTCAGAGGAATTTGCGCAAAACCCCCAGTATTTTCCTTGGACGAAATCACGAAGGAACTATACCTCCTGAGTTTTCGTGCACTGCTTGCGCACTATATTCAACGACTTCAAATGTTGAATACTTCAGACTCGGTGCACTCTCTACAGTAGCAATCTTCAACCTCCTCTGCTCAGATTAACAACTGAGACTTCTTCTTCCACCTGCGCACTCCTTGCACGGCTTCCACAACCCAAATCAACTTCTGGGCGAATAAGAACAAAAGTTAACTACTGAGCCTTCATCAACGCACTCCTTGCGGATGAATTCAACTGCACTCTTTGCAGGAATCTCCTGGATCAGATAGAGAAACAATTGAAACTCATTCTCTCTCCCTTTCAGACTTCAATTGAAACATGAAATCACATGCACAGCATATATAAAGAAAATGAATAATCAGAAAACAAACATTCATGAGCACAAGCATAATACACAGAGAATAGACACATAACCATGGATTTGAATCAAAACTTTCTTCTATTAATTCAATATCTGTACATGGATGTTCTCTACACAGTTCTTTGCTTACTCTTCTTTTCTCCTGAATGCTGCTAATGTTACAAATGATACAATGAGTGTGTCTATATCCGTTTTCCCTCCTTCCATCTAAACTGTCTAATCTAGAAATAAATCCTACCTACCTGCATTAACTAGATTAAATGCCTCCTTATCTACTTTAGACAAGAGCGTATGGCTCGAGGTCTGATACAATATACAAAAGGCGCTCCTTCATAAAGGATTCATTAAAGGTTTGGCGCTTCAACTTCAAAAAGTTTTCAAAGAAATATTTCATGTGTTTAAAAACACATGCGTTGGCTCCACGCTCGTTTTGGGTATTTGCGATGCTCCTGCATCAATCTTTCTTCCACATTCTTTAATACAGTGATATATTTCTTTCTCATAAAATTGGTCTTATTTTATTGTATGACTCCTTGATCACATACATAGGTTTTGTTGAGTATACGTTGTTGCTTTCACTTCGTTGGCTTGTGTATTTTTTACAGGTTCGGCATCCCATAAGCCTTGGAATGGAGCGAGGATGACACTAGTGAGGACAAACAACATTTAAAAGGTATGTCATTTATCTCTTGTTAGTTAGTATGCTTGATAATTAAAACTTAGGGAAAGTTTTATATTTTGTCTTGTTTTGTTCTAGTTTCGGGGTGAAACTAGGGAGATCTTCTTATGTCCACACTTACCTATTTGTCTGAGAACCAAATTGGCACCCATACTGAGGATCGGTTTGTTTTCCTAGTAATATTTCTTTCTTGCTTTGATTTCCTGGGTTTTTTTTTCTGAGTCACTGGGAGATCCAGATTGACTCTCTGACTATTTAATTTCACTAGAAAACCTTCATGATTTTTATTTTTTCCATTTTTTCCATTGATCGTCGCACCCTTCTTTGAGAGACAGTGCAACAATATAGGATCGACACACTCTTCCTATTAGACACAGTGCGAAGTTTTCGCACTGTATTGGTCTCTGGCCCGTGACGATCTAGGATCGTCGCACTGTGTTGGTTGGTAGCCCGTGACGATTTTGTAAAAAAAATTAATTTTTGAATGTTTTCCCTAACCATATTTGTGATAAGTGTTTGGGGTGATTTGTTGGGTCTGGTTATAGTCTACTTGACGTCTTTGAATTTTTTTTTAGCCATTTTTTCTTTGTTTTCTTCTGGAACATTCAAGATCTCTTGCTTTGAGTGTCTTTCAGTTACAAAGCATTGTTTTTTTTTTATTTAGAATTGTTTAGTGAAAGAACACTTCTTTTTCTGAATAGTTCATGTTAAAAGAGAAAATTTGTTTGGGTTGCTTTGTTTGATAGAGATTTTCTATTGCTTTTAGTTATCCTTGAAAACAAAAAAAATTGATTTCTTGGTTTACATTAGATTGGCGGCATCCTTGCATTTGAAGTAGCGAAATTGCATGGTTTTTGGCATTTTTGGTCTTGAATTCTTAAAAAAAATTCCCCCTCATGGTCCGGGGGGGCCAAAAAATTGTGTATTGGTGTATAGTCTCTTTGGCTCATTTCTTGAAGATCTTAATATTGATGAGTTTAATAAATTTTTGGGACATTGTGAATCTAAGAATGATAAACGTTTTCTCCTTCTCGTAATATAGATTTCATCGAAATTGAATATTTACATTATCATTTATTTGCATTGTTTAGAGTCGGTCAAAACATCATTTATTCCACGCCATTTTCCTCTTGATAGAAGAATTGTGACTATTGATCAACTTTCATTTGTTGGTCCTGGCTTGACCATCAACTCAATAACCTCCCTAAACGGTTCTTATATGTAGACGGTATCGCCCCCACCACAAGTCAATTATGTGGCATTGTATCCCATGCCTTCATTTTTCGATGAAGATGAGCCTCTCACTGTACACTTAGTCTCTTATGACTTAGATCTGGTAGTTGACATGGTGATCTCTTCGATAGGTATTTTAGAGCCTGACCTCCTTACCCCTATCGCGACCCTCAACATGTGTTCCTTCCGGAGTGTGTTTCTTCCATCAAGTGAAGATCTCTTGGAAGCCATGACCGAGTTTTGTGCCTTGACATGGTGTCCTTCCAAAGCATTTTCCTCTTATAATCCATGATCAAGAAACCATCTTTGAGCATGGTTTTCTCATTTCAAGCTCATTAAAAAATGAAACCATCTTTGAGCATGTTTTTCTGATTTCAAGCTCGTTAAAAAATGAAACCAACTTTGAGCATGGTTTTTTGATTTCAAGCTCATTAAAAAATGAAACCATTTATGAGGATAGTTTTGTGTCTTTGTGCAAACCTCGTTAAAAAATGAAACAAAGGTCACGAGGATAGTTTTTGCGTCCCTATGGAAACCTCATTAAAAAATGAAACAAAGGTTACAAGCATAGTTCTTCTCTTGTGTCAAGATCGTTAAAAAATAAAACAACCTGTCTCAAGCATAGTTCCTATTCCTGTGTCAAGCTCGTTAAAAAATGAAATAGCTTTTTCCCCCTCTTTGTTTGAGTCAATTCCTTCGCTTTATTTCATTCTCCTTTGTAGTTGGACGAAACGAAGCTTGGGGGGCATTTGCTTACAGCCTCTGGAATTCATGTTGAAGTTGAGCCGCTAGCTTCTTAAGCTAGGGGCTAAGTACCAACCATCCTTAGATTATGCATTGGGAAGCCTCAAGCATAGTTTTAAGCTTGTGTAAAAACAAAATCTATCCCAAGCCTAGTTTTGTTTTATTTTAAGCTTGCATAAAAATGAAAACAATCCTGAGCTTAGTATTTGTTCTTTCTCATGCTCGTAAATACCTGAGGATGTAACTGAATAAACTTTTATCACTTTTTCAGACTCGTAAAGGTTATATGAAAAAGTAACCCCCTGGAGTTCCCTTTAAGATCTTTTCAGGCTCTCTAAACATGAAAACATTGCCGAGTGATCTTGTTATTTTCACGCTCGTTAAAGTATTTGAAGAAAACGTTTGTTGAGCAGTAGTTTATCTCTTTTTCGGTCTCATCAGACTATTTTACGAAAAAGGACATTTTGGAGTTTCCTTTAAGTATTTTTCAGACTCTCTAAATATAAAAAACCAATGAGTTTACTTTCTTTGGACTCGTAAAACAAACATCGAAAGGCCCATATGGGATCGAACCACTCCTTCTTAGGGTTCATTAAACATACTCTGAGGGACTCATCCAAAGGATGAGCTTACATTTAAAAGCATATGTTTTCGTCCTCAAGCTTGCGTAAAAAATAAAGAGGTACTCACCAGAAATGGTGGGGGGGGGGAATGGGAAAGAAATGTATCTAAACATTTATTATATGGAAGAGTTGCTTTTGAACATGACACCCTTTCACTTGCTTTGTGTCTAGGTTGGAAAATTCGCTTGTCTCTTGATCATACTCCTTTATAAGATTACAAAATGGTTTGTGATCCCTGTTGTTGAGTCAGTGTTTTCGAGATAGTTGACGCATCGTCAATATGTTCAAAGAAAATTTCAACCCGGAAAGCCTTCTATTGTGTCGGCCATTTATGTAGTCCTTAAGCCTTATATTGCGTCGGACCTCCCTGATTTAGTCCTGGATCATTTGTTACTCTGATCTACTTCAAATCTTGTTACATGTTTCGTTTCATTGATGGGGGATACATTAAGGCCCTCCTGTGATGAGTCTTTTCATGTTGACTTCAACTCATTATCCAGGAATTAGACTTAGAAACTAATCGGTACCTTGGAACTTGCATGCCTCAGTGGAAGGTTTCCTCCCTTTTGACAGTGGGTTTTCATTATTAACCCCTGATCAGGAGATTCCACCAAGTGTTCTACTTCAGCTCATAAATTCACACCCGTTGGATTGTACTAGTGTACCTTGGGAGTCATTGACATTAATGGTGATTTCCCTCTCACTTGTTAACGATATACACTAATGGTCGGTAATCAAGTGGTTTCAACCATGTTCGACTTCATCTCATGTATTCGCATGGTTAGATTCATACTATAGAGTGGTGGAGATGAAGACCCCAAATCTTTTTTGACAGATTCAAGTTGTGTTGGAGTATATTCAAATTGTATTGTTGCATAGATACACAGTGTATGTCTCATGGCTATGTTCAAATTTGAGTCTTTAATGCATATATCCACAGTTTATTTTTGGTGGCTATGTTCATACTTAAGTCATAATGGCATGGATCCACAATGTATGTTTGGTGGCCATGACCTATATTACTTGACATGGATCTTTGCATGTTGGCATTTATTCTTTGAGTCATTTGTATTCTGAGTATGGGAATGCCTACCTCAGTGATGATATATTATTGTATTGTATTTCCTTGTTTGTTGGTAGGTTTTCGACCAATGTGTTACTTGTTCCCTACACACACTTAACAAAGTATTTAAGCTATGACTATGTTCTAACTTCATACTTTGGGGGGCTTACTATTACACATTATTTTCATCACCCCTATGACCATTAATGATGTAAACCTATCCTTTGTTGTTAGAAGGATCAATGGCCTTAATCCCTGAAGAAAAATGTGATGCAGCCCCCCTTCTCTCCTTCGGGATACACGACCTCCCGGTCAAGGATATTCAATTCTCTAAGCCAAATCGGCTCTCTGAAACACTGATGGTATCACCTTCTGATTAAACACGGGCCCTTTCGACTTTTTGGTGCAGGTTCTCTGACACCCACAACCTCTCCCTTTGCGTTGTTGAACTATTAGATCTCAGGCGTTATCTCCTTTTTCATAAGCCCCTTCCAGCATGTGACCTCAGGCTATTTCCTCATGTGAAAACGTGGTTGTGGGTGTGGCTAAGCGCAGTTTGGGATCAACCCGCTTTTCTCCCTGCAATTCACCCCCAATCACCACACAAATATTTTGCAAGACCGTGGTTTCGATTGCGGCCCGCTCTCAAATTTTTAAAGTCTGAGCACTTTCTGTCTCCGTAATTCAACGTGACCATTGATCTTGTGATATCGGGTGGGGCCTCTTGATCAATGGCTCAGAGCTGCCTCCTTTCCTTTCTTCTCTCTGGATCATGCGTTCTCATATCTTTACGATCTATCGACGCATTCCCCTTTCAAATCAACGGTCGTGATTTTCTTCGCAATTTGGGTTTCAGAGTTTTCAACTCTCAAGCCTTACTTTCTATGTAATGGAAGATCTCCTGCCACGTGTCCTCCTAAAATCGATGGCCCTAGACCACTTCGTGACTTCGGACTTTGGAAATCGCAACCCTCAACTTTCACTTTCCCCCAAAATCCTTTTATCTAAAGCTCGTGATCTATTGACGTGTGTCTTCCGTGGATCGACGGCTATGATTCACTTCGGGTCTTCACCTGGAGTCCATGAATTTCTTCCATGTGTCCTTCTGAATCTGATAGCTATGATTTACTTCGGATCTTTACCTAGAGTACACGAATTTCTGTCGCATGTCCTTCTGAATCAGACGACTATGGTTCGCTTCGGATATTCGGGGTTTGAAAATATCAATTCTCAACTTCTTCGCGCTCGCTTTTTCCCAAATCCTTTTACCCGGAGTACACAATTGGTTGACACGTGTCCTTCTACATATCAGCGGCCCCCAACTACTTCAGCTATTTGGGCTTCGAGAGTTTCAACACTCCACCTTTTCTTCCTCCTGAAGCTCATGATCCTTCGCCATGCGTCTCTCTGGATCTGACGATCCAGATTCACTTTGCACTTCAGGTTTTGGGAGTTTCAACTCTCAACTAAAATATTCGAAGTGATTTTTCCTAAATCCTCATGTCTGTTGATGCGTACCCCCCTGACGATCAACAGTCAGGATTTACTTCGACAATTTCACCTCCTCCTTTTCCACAAACTTTTGAAGTTGCGAACTTGCGCCACTTATCCCTCTTGAATATGTACGATCCTTAATCACTTCGGGACTTCGACAATCCTCTCTCCTCTGTGCTTCAAGATACTTAAAGCTCACACACCTTGCCCAGATCTAATGATTTGGAATGATCCCTCTCCCTCCTAGATGGATCTTGACCGATAATTCTTGAAGCCTTTAGAGCTTCACCCTCTTTCAAATATTTCTCCCTGTTATCCCTTCTGATCTTGATCCCCTTGATGATTTTGATCCCTCCTGCACTCCTTTCATTCTTTGGATATCGAAAAACTCATATCAGAGAATTTCTTTGAAAGAAATTATTCTCGCACTCTTTTCTCTCCTCTATTATGGTTCTTCGACACTTAATCGCTCCTTGATTCTATGCACTCCTTGCACTTGGCCTAAGTTCCCACCGTTCCTTCTGAACTTCTCTGAGTCAATTCAAGACTCTCTCAATGCACTCCTTATGTACGATATGCACTCCTTGCATACAATTTCTTAGAATCGGAACGATTGAAACTTATCCAATTCGTCACAAACTCATATGATCAACTATAACCCATCATACATAAACAAAATGAACTAAAAAACATACATAATGCATCATTCATTCAATCACACATCAAAATGAACATTGTCCAAGGATTTGGGACAATTTTGTCTGTTCTATTCATTCATGAAATAAAATTACATAGTATTACAACTCTTCGCTACGTCTTTCTTCTCTTCCTATATGTTACTCTAAAACTCACTCTGCTCTACTCTTGTCTCTAATACAATACAACAAAAACAACTCTATCTAAGGAGTGGCTCCTCGATCTCTTCTCTTTCATGTCTATAACCTATCCTATCAGCTTCTAGTGGTTACCTACTTTTTCCTATTACAATAACTATCATTTATTACCCGATAAGGGATTCCACTCTCTATCTGCAACTCCTTATAGTCGTATAAGACTTTACAAACAAGATATATTAAAAAATGTTGTTTCCAAAATATCTCAACAACTTATTTTGTTTCTGAGTTAAATGTTGATTTGAAATTTTGTCATGCTGAGATGTCATATCCCTGCCTCCATGTTTGCATCTTTGACTTTGAAAGCGATGCTCCTGCATCACAATGAAGACACATTAGCCTCATCACAGGAGGGCCTTATTAAAGATGAAAATTATCTTTTCCTTTGTAAACATCTTATAAAAAGGGATCGTCGCACCTTTCTTAGTGTTAAGGGTGTGATGATCTAGGATCCTCGCAGGTTGCATCACAGTGTCCTGCGATGTCGTCGCAGTTTTCTTAGTGTTAAGGATGTGACAATTTTTGTACGAAGGAAAAACAAGAATTTCTCGAAAGTTCTAGAATAGAATCTTTGAGGGTGAGGTGGCCTCTGATCGGTTTGGATCTGAGTTGCATCCCTAATCTCATGGGATCATCCTAACCTCCTCACCCTATCCTTTTTAGCTTATAAAAGGAGAAGAGTTCTCATGGGAAAAGTTAGTTGGCTAGTGCTAGGTTCGAAAGTTCTTGAGTTTTGTAGCTTGTAAGTCGGCTTTGAGCTTTTCTTTGTCAAGATAGATTGTTGATCTCAGAATCCGTGAAGCAGAAGTGTGTGGGAATCAAGGAATTATTGGAAGGAACCTGACAACATCAAGGAATATGGTTGTATCTTTCTTCCACATCCTTTAATACAGTGATATATTTCTTTCCCATAAAATTGGTCTTATTTTATTGTATGACTCCTTGATCACATACATAGGTTTTGTTGAGTATACGTTGTTGCTTTCACTTCGTTGACTTGTGTATTTTTTACAGGTTCAGCATCCCATAAGCCTTGGAATAGAGAGAGGATGACACTAGCGAGGACAAACGACATTTAAAAAGTATGTCATTTATCTCTTATTAGTTAGTATGCTTGATAATTAAAACCTAGGGAAAGTTTTATATTATGTCTTTCTTTGTTCTAGTTTTGGGGTGAAACTAGGGAGATCTGCTTGTGTCTGCACTTACCGATTTGTCCGATAACAGTCATCAACTCAAATTTATAAAATAAAGACAAAGTGAAAGGAGAAGACACACTTTTATATTCCAAGAAGACTCAAGAGATCAGAGAGATATCATTTGAGCGGATTCAAAGCATAGGAGGAGGAATTAGCTTATTTTAGTAGATCTGAGGTCCAACAAGAATATCTAGTGTAGATCTGAGTGACCAACAGATAAATCTAGTAGATTTGAGGACTAGCAGGAAGATCTAATGCAGAACTAAGTGACCAATAGACATATCTAGTAGATTTGAGGTCCAATAGGAAGATCTAATGCATCTATGAGTGACCAATAGAAGGATCTAGTATTTTGAGGACTAACAGACATATATAGTGCACATAGAGAGTGAATCATAGTGTGTTGAGACACAAAGAGAGTAAAGAAGGATTTTTTCTCTTTCCAAAGGAGGAGAGAGAAAGCAGTAGTAGCAAGGGGAAGAACAACCCAACAACTAGAAATGTGCAAAGGTCATACTATCTAGAGGGGAGGCAGAGGTCGTACAATTTTGGGGGCTATACAACAATATATCTAAGTTCATACAGCCATACATAGGGTTTCTTCAGTTGAGTTTTTAGCAGAGCAAGAACAATCAGGTTTTGCTGTAATTTGATTCTTTTCTCAGTGGGTTATTTTCCCAGTACAAGAGCCCTGGTAAGCTTGGAGTAATTTAATGAAAATCTAATTTGAAGGGTAATAAAATTGATTTGTGTGCTTGGGAATTTATTTTTCTTCCATTGCTTAATTTCAAGTTAATTTTAGCGAGTGTGTAATTATTTTGTGGTCTGAATTTTTTGTTTAAAATTTAACAAGTAATTTTTTGCTTGAGATCATAAGGGAGTAATTTAACCATGGTTGAAATTTTGACATGGTATGAGAGCAGGGTCTCTGATTGATATTTTCATAAGTCATATCTAGTGCGGATATGGGGTTTACAACAACATATCTATTATATATGAGTTACGAACAATGAGATCTAGTGAAGATATGGGGTTTACAACAACAAATCTGTTATATTTGAGTGACCAATAGTCAGATATAGTGAAGATATGAGGTTTACAACATGGAATTTATTAGATATGAGGACCAACAAGTAGATCTAGTGTATATTTGAGTTACTAACAGACATATCTAGTGCATATTTGAGGTACTCGCAAGAAGATCTAGAAGATGTGAGGTACCAACAGGATGATCTAGTATATTTGAGTGATTAGTAGACATATCTAGCAGATCTAAGGAACAGTAGGCATATCTAGTGTAGATATGAGGGACTAGTAGAAAAATCTAGCAGATTTGAGGTACAACGGGAAGATCTAGTGTAGATATAAGAATCCAACAAATAAATCTAGCAGGTCTAAGTTCCAGTGGGTAGATCAAGTGCATATTTGAGTATCTAGCAAATAGATCTAGTGGATCTAAGGACTAATAGGTAGATCTAGTGCAAATCTAAGTGACCAGTAGACATATCTAGTATATCTGAGGTTCAACAAGAAGTTCTAGTGCAGATCTGAGTATCCAATAGACAAATCTAGCACATATGAGGATCAACAACAAGATCTATTGTAGATCTGAGTATCCAACAAACATATCTAGTAGATCTGAGATCCAACATGAAGATCTAGTGAAGATATGGGTATCCATCATGAACGGTGTGTTTGTTGGATACGACGAGACTTTGAAGGATTACAATATTCCCATTCTAGTACAGTGGAGGAATATGGTGAGTCAAGATGTGAAGTTCAAGGAATGCCTTGTAACCAGGAAGTTGCATGAGACCCTACTAGTGATAGAGGGCATGGATCAAGAAGATCTTAAGGTTGACTCTAGATCATTCGTAGCTTCCAGTGTAGGAATTCAACCTTCAGGTGAGGAGCAGGAGTGATCAACCCCTTCTAGTTTTGTTAGTAGACCTCAATGGTTCATGCAAACATTGAGGGATTCTAAGGAGCATGTTGAGGCTCCTAGGAGTACATTTAGGGAGAATAAGCCCCTTAATAAGTTTCTGAACTATATGTAACTATTGAGTTGCATCATTGATTCCAAGGCTTCCAGTTTTGAGGAAGCAATAGACCAACATGTTTGGAGGAATTCCATGGTGAAGGATGATGTATTGGACATAGTACCAAGACTAGAGGGAAAGCTATTTTCAAGCGGCTCTTCAAGAAGTTCCTTCCTCGCTAAGAGGGAGCGTTGATGTTTGTAGCATCGGGCATGAACTTCCACACGAGTCTAGTGTCATACATGTGGAATTCATCCAAAAAGTACCTTTCTTATCTTTTCAATTCACTTTAATTAAAATTAATTATTAAAGTGAATAGACTTGTATATTGAGTTGATTAATGTCTAATAAAACGTAAAGTATTTACATTAATGATTTAGATATAATATCCACCGTCGATTGGGACTTAATCTCAACCATCCTCATTAAGATATTAAGGTTATGGAGACTTGGTCATCAACTCAAAGTTATAAAATAAATACAAAGTGAAAGGAGAAGACACATTTTTGTACACCGAGAAGACTTAAGATATCAGGGAGAGAGCATTTCAGAAGATTCAGAGCATATGAGGAGGAGCCATTGGCTCCTTCTAGTAGATCTAAGGTCCAACATGAAGATCTAGTGAAGATATGGGTGACAAGAACACATATCTAGCATATCTGAGGACCAATAGCAAGATCTAGTATAGATCTGACTGACCAACAGAAAAATCTAGAAGATCTGAGGTCCATCGAGAAATTCTAGTGCATATCTAAGTGAACAACAAACATATCTAGTATATCTGAGGATTGATAGGCATATCTAGTGTAGACATGGAGTGACTCACTGTGTGTTCAAACATAGAGAGAGCAAGGAAGGGATTTTTCTCAGTCTGAAGGAGGAGAGGTAAAGTAGTAGTAGCAAGTGGAAGAATAACCCAACAACTAGAAATTCATGCAGATCGTACTATTCAACAAGGAGGTAGAGGCCATACGATTTCTATGGACGTACAGTAGCATATCTGAGTTTGGGTAGTCGTACAAAGGGTTTATTCAACTGAGTTTCTAGCAAGGCCAGAACAACCAGGTTTTGTTGTAATTTGATTATTTTCTTAGTGGGATATTTTCCCAGTACAAGAGCCCTTGTAAGGTTGGAGTAATTTAATGAAAATATGATTTTAAGGGTAGTAAAAATTTGTTCATGTGCTTGGGAATTTTTTTTCCATTGTCTAATTTCCAGTTAATTTCAGCCGGCGTGTAATTATTTTGTGGTCTAAATTTTTTGTTTAAAATTCAACAAGTAATTTTTTCATTGAGATCATAAAGAAGTAATTTACCCAAGGTTTAAATTTTGATAGTATCTACCAACCATGAGAACTGTCACCATGGCCCCACTTTCAACTCCTTACGGATATGACATATGGCAAGATGCTGACACTGCATTTGGCAATGTGACATCCGACATTTAGGTTTTTTTTCTTATGAAAATATATTCAATGGAAAATTTTGGTATCCAACAAAACTACATCATTTGGATAGAGAAGATCCAAGATTCTAAAAAAAAACACCTTTAAAAAGTTTTGGATTCGAGATCATCGGATATCCGGAAATTTCAAAAAGTTGGATATCTGGAAGTTTGGAAAACCTAGATATCCAGATCTATGCACTTGTGACTTTACAGAAGCATCCCAGCTGAGAATAAAGGGGGGGTCCATGTAGAATACCACATGTAGTACATGCATAAAGAGTCCCATATCTACCATGGCCCATGTTTGAGTCCCATCCTAGTCCCGACATGCATTCTTGCAGACAAAAGCATCGTGTGCGCCAACTTCAATGACCGAATATGAATTCACCAAGGTAGTCATGTTTTATCAATGTAAACCTGTCGATCATTTTAAATCAACACACTGCTACTGTTTATGAATTCACCAATTCATGGAAATCATTTCTAATCAACCTAGTTGTATCCACAATATCCACAAGATCATGTTGATAACTCGAGTTCCATGGAACATCCAATACAACTTTTCGAGAAACCATTGAACCCAAAACCATCTGCGACCAGAACAATTCTGGCCTACAGGTGGCTTGCTAGCATCATCAATTCAATTTTTTCATACACGATTACAGATGTGATTCAATGCAACAATCATCACATATGGTTGTATGGCTTTTCAAATGATCATTCCCATCCCGTGAATTATGATTCTAACCATAAGAATGAGGTACATGAAATTCTTGGAAATATGCAAACAATTTATATATTATTCAAACTTGCCAAGATGCACATATACTAATAGGATAAATGACCCATTACTAAAAAGTAATGATCTCCTACTTCTTTGTGGCATCATGCAATTATTTATTTATGAAAGTTAGACTCTCCTACATTGGTACGAAGTAATGGAAGTATTTCGGGTTTTAAAGGGGAAATAACTATTTAGTCATGGAATATAATAGTACGCCAAATCCTTCTCGTGGAATATTTTTGGCCTCCATGCTATAACCCATATATTTTTTATTTATTTTTAATTATGTGTCTTCTTCCAAGACTGGAATTAATTCTCTTGGCACGGGAAGCTTCCCATGCATAAGGACAATCACTCAACTTATTCTCTAGATGCCTAGACAATTAAGCAATTGAACCAAATTATTTACTAGTCATTGATATACCTATTTGATGAGTTTGTTCTTCTTGTTAACTTTTAAATATGGACATAAACCTTCTAGAAAGTGAATCAAACAATCTCATAGATAAATGAGACAACTATGCCAACTGATGTGCCTCTAGAAGTTGAATAACTTACCTAGAATGCTAGGTGTCTCCTTTCTTAGCCATCTGGGTTTGTACTTTTCATCCTAAAAAATATTCATAAACTATCTCTCCTTTACACATGAAGAAAAAATAGCAGCAAATGCTAATGCCATTCACAAATTATTATGTTCATTTCAAGTGAAACAGATGCAACTAAAAGTGAAGCAAACAACATTGCACACTCAAATGAAACAACAATAACTACATGTAAAGAAACCAACCCTATGCAACATGAACATATTGAAAGGTATGTACTTAACAAATTTTAAATTGGTAGAGAGAATTATGGATCAAAATTGTGTGTGGAGTTTTGAAATGTCCAACATTTCGAGTTGACACTCCACCCATCATCAAGGACATATAAAGTTGATAAACTATGTATGGAGTTTTTAAACGTCCAACGTTTTGAGTGGACACTCCACCCATCATCAGGGACATAAAAATTCGATCATATCAACTTTCTATGTCCTTGATGATGGGTGGAGTGTCCACTTGAAACATTGGACATTTCAAAACTCCATACATAGTTTTGATCCAAAATTCTCTCTTGCATTATGACTAACTGTGAAAAATTGCATACTCAAATTTTAAATTAGTACAAACTATTTAAAGAACAATATTGTTATAGGACCATGTTAATTTTATAGTCGTAGAAACCCTTTCTAGGAAATGTCCATTCTTCATTATAATAAAGACTAGAATAAAACATTTGCAAGAAATGATGTTCAAAGATTATTATGTGCATAGCTAGGTTATCACTCTTCTGACAAATTTAGGCTCTCACGAGTTGATGGGGGTGAAAAAAGCCTTAGTTGAGAGAGCATATTACATTGAAGAATAGAAAATATGCAAGCAAGAACCAAAAGGTGGTGTTGCCACTATCAGAGGTGAGAATTTCCATGACTCGAATATATGTTCCTTCATCAACTTCACCACGATAACATTATTAAAGAAGTAACTGATTTTGAAAAGATAATATACCATGACAATTGAAACTGTGATTTGGAATTTATTTTTCTGAAAACAATACCAAATAAACACTTCCAATAGTGATTGCAACGAGGCCAACATTAGCAGCTAATAGGCCAACCACACAACTGATAAACACAGTAATAAAAAATTATAATTTAATACCAAGACCTGTGGGTGAAATCACTTAATGTCCTTGAACTTTGCAAAATGACTGTATATCGCCAACCATCCTTGTTTAGGATTTTGAATAATTTGGGCATTAATGGTGGATAGATAACCAACCCCACACAATAAATAATTGTACACAATGATTAAATGCACGTCGTTGCCACGACAATAAGACCTCAAAATTAAGAGCCAATAATATTTCATATATATATAGAGAAAAATATCATTCAATTTATGTTATGTTTAACATTGCAAATCACATAAAAATTGAATTCAAAAGTAGCACTAATAAAAAGTGAGTGATGAACCCATCACTAATAAGAGAAACTCATAAGGCTCATGGTAAGTAAATGCATATCAAAATGACAAAAAAAAATATGTGAAAAAATATTTGTCTTTAATATTATGTCCTAAAAAACATAACTACAAATATCAAATTCAATAGACAATGTAAATATTTAAAATCAAACTCATTCACCACTCTAAACAAATTAAAAAATATACAAAATATCAAAGTTGTAATGTCCATGTTTATGATCAATTCACTTACCACTTTTAGTTTTAAAAATGACATGCTAATTATGAGAAAGACTTCAATTTAAACCATTACAAAAAGTAATAAGAAAATGAATGAAGAATATGGAAAAAAATTGATTAATTTTTTTCACATTACACATATTATATATATTTTATTTTTTTAAGTAAATATTTTATTTAAGGAAATTATATACCAAACACTTAAAAAAATTGGAGTGATTTATATGACTACTTGTGAGAGTAGTCTTTGGTTAAGAAATGACAATTCAAAGACATTTAAATTGTCAAAATTATTTGAGATTTACCCTATCTTGAACCATGGATTTTTTTTTGATGTTTCCTCCAGCATTTCAAACTTGGGTAGCCCTATAAATATTCATGCTAGTAACAAATAATGTTATATATATTAACATTCATTAAAGTATAATTTTCAAAAAAATATAATTTATTTTAAAACTTTATTATGTTAGGAGTCATAGGTAACCACTTTTTGTGAATATATTGAATCAATTTTCTTAAAATCAATATGTGATAATATATTTTTAATAAAAAAAAATTATATAATAAATTATTAAACCGATTCTCTTAAATTAAAACCAATATATGACCATAAGTTTTTAATAAAAAATACTCTTAAAACCAATATATGATAATTACATGTTGTAAGTGCTTAAAATTATTTAAGATTTACCCTATCTTGAATCATGGATTTTTTTTAGATGTTTCCTCCACGTTTCAAACTTGGGTAGCCTTACAAATAAAAAATACTCTTAAAACCAATATATTTTCAAACTTGGGTAGCCTTACAAATAAAAAATACTCTTAAAACCAATATATGATAATTACATGTTGTAAGTGCTTAAAATTATTTAAGATTTACCCTATCTTGAATCATGGATTTTTTTAGATGTTTCCTCCAGCGTTTCAAACTTGGTAGCCTTACAAATATTCATGCTAGTAACAAATAATGTTATATATATCAACATTCATTAAAGTATACTTTTAAAAAATATATAATTTATTTTAAAACTTTATTATGTTAGGAGTCATAGGTAACCACTTTTTGTGAATATATTGAACCAATTTTCTTAAAATCAATATGTGATAATATATTTTTAATAAAAATATATTTATATAATAAATTATTAAATTGATTCTCTTAAATTAAAACCAATATATGATAATAAGTTTTTAATAAAAAATACTCTTAAAACCAATATATGATAATTACATGTTGTAAGTGCTTTAAGGATGGCTTAAATATGGGAAACATAGATAAAAATAAATAAAAGTAGGAAAAGATCAATGAGTTGGTTGATAAGCCATAGAAAAATGTACAAAATAAGGAGCTGAGAAATAATATATGTCCAGAAAATCACACAAAATTTTACCACAGAAAAGCGTATCGGAAGAGCAAGCCCAAACAAAAGACCCTAGAGTCAATATGGACCAAGTTAGAGTGGTATGAAGCTCCCACATCAATTGGGCATACATCAAACCTTGAACAAACCAACACTGGTGACTAGATGGACTAGGTCAGAGTGGTATGAAACTCCCACATCATATGGGTACACATCAAACCCTTAACATACTAACACAACCACATAGAGGAACTGCAATCTAATGTGAGAAGACCCTTAAAAAAACCTGTTGAAAGTGGGTTGCATGATGAATCCCATAGAAAACCCATATGAAGGACAGACCAGATCAGAGCGACATACATATCTCTCTAAAAGGAGAGGATCCAAAATTTCAAACCCCAGCTACAAAGAATCTGAAACTCGGCACCAAAAAATTTTTGGCCAAACCCACAGAGCAGAGGGTATGCATGTGATCATGAACGAACCTGAAACGTTAGAGGGAGAACAAAAGAAGCATCATGAAAACCCACCAAAGGAGAGGCCACCCACAGAGAAAACCGACGGCATGACTGCCATAAACCCCAAAGCAACACAAGACAAACCAAAGAGAGATCTAAGACATAACACTACAACACCAGAAGAACTGCACCAACAAACACGGCTACCATAAAAAAAAAAATTACCTCATCCAGATTCGAGGCAAGTTACTCCGTTACCAAAAGAATCACACCAGCAAAAGACAAACCACCGCCACCAACACTCGATCCGCATAAGTAGAAGTCATAGATCTAACAACCCACAGAAAAAAAACCTATGAAAGACGTAGAAAGGAATCAAAGCCGTGTAAATGTTGGCAACATTAGTGGAGGCAATCGGTGGGAATCTCCAAAAACTGAGGCA